>MU847720.1:0-43426 GCA_032690845.1 Eleusine coracana subsp. coracana
ATGTGTTGCCTTCCATGGTTCCTTGTGTACCCATAAACGCAGTTGTCTAGGTGTGGTTCATGATATGGTGGGCGAGTCCTCCACCGCAATGGAGTTCGACACTGTATTGAATGCAACATGCTAGCAGTAGGAGGTACTCGAGGCGGTATCTCAACCATAGGGAAGTATTTATTTTTTATAAACTTAAATATTATTATACTCTTGAATTTCGCTTTTTGTCGGTGTTGGCCCTCGCTGCAACCTTTCTAGAAAAAAAAAGTATATCCCAATCGGACAACGGATGAAAAAGTTATGCTCGTTTTAGGTTATAGGTCTCCTTTTTCATGTGCTTACAGCCACAGTGTGATGAACCGCATGCCTGAATGATGTGGGTTACCTTCCATGGTTCCTTGTGTACCCATAAACCAGTAGTCTAGGAGCGGTTTATGATACGGTGGGCGAGTCCTCCACTGCGATGGAGTTTGATGCTGTATTGAATATAACATGCTAGCAGTAGGATGGTACTCGGGCGGTATCTCAACCCTAGGGAAGTATTTATTTTTTATAGATTTATATGCTATTCTAGCTCCTTGAATTTTGCTTTTTGTCGGTGTTGGCCTCACCGCAAGCTGTCTAGAAAAAAAAGTATGCCCCAAACGGACAACGGACGCAAAAGTTATGCTCGTTTTAGGTTATAGGTCTCCTTTTTCGTGTGCTTACACCCACGGTGTGCTGAGCCGCGTGGCCGTGGGAAGGTGGTTACCTTCCTTGGTTCCTTGTGTACCCATAACTCGGTAGTCTAGGCGCGGTTCATGATATGGTGGGCGAGTCCTCCACAGCGATGGAGTTCGACGCTTTATTGAATATAACATGCCCGCAGTAGGAGGTATGCGGGGCAGCATCACAACCATAGGGAACTATTTATTTTGTAAAAACTTATATACTATTCTACTATTTGAATTTCGCTTTTTCTCAGTGTTGGCCTTGCCGCAAGCTTTCGAGAAAAAAAGTATGCCCTGATCGGACAAAGGATGCAAAAGTTATGCTCGTTTTAGGTTTAGGTATCCTTTTTCTTATGCTTACAGCCACGGTGTGATGAACCGCGTGCTCGAATGATGTGGGTTACCTTCCATGGTTCCTTGTGTACCCATAAACGCAGTAGTCTAGGCGTGGTTCATGATATGATGGGCAAGTCCTCCTCCGCGATGGAGTTCGACACTGTATTGAATCCAACATGCTAGCAGCAGGAGGTACTCGAGGCGGTATCTCAACCATAGGGAAGTATTTATTTTTTATAAACTTATATACTATTATACTCTTTGAATTTCGCTTTTTGTCGGCGTTGGCCTCGCTGCAACATTTCTAAAAAAAAGTATATCCTGATCGGACAACGGATGTAAAATTTAATCTCGTTTTAGATTATAGATCTCCTTTTTCATGTGCTTACAGCCACAGTGTGATGAACCGCATGCCTGAATGATGTGGGTTGCCTTCCATGGTTCCTTGTGTACCCATAAACGCAGTAGTCTAGGAGCAGTTCATGATACGGTGGGCGAGTCCTCCACCACGATGGAGTTTGATGTTGTATTGAATAAAACATGCTAGCAGTAGGAGGTACTCGGGGTGGTATCTCAACCATAGGGAAGTATTTATTTTTTATAGATTTATATGCTATTCGACTCTTTGAATTTTGCTTTTTGTCGGTGTTGGCCTCACCGCAAGCTTTCAAGAAAAACAAAGTATGCCCCAAACGGACAACGGACGCGAAAGTTATGCTCGTTTTAAGTTATAGGTCTCCATTCTCATGTGCTTACACCCATGGTGTGCTGAGCCGCGTGGCCATGGGAAGGGAGTTACCATCCTTGGTTCCTTGTGTACCCATAAGCTCGGTAGTCTAGGCGCGGTTCATTATACGGTGGGCGAGTCCTCCACAGCGATGGAGTTCGATGCTATATTGAATATAACATGACCGCAGTAGGAGGTATGCAGGGCAGCATCACAACCATAGGGAAGTATTATTTTGTAAAAACTTATATACTATTCGACTATTTGAATTTCGCTTTTTCTCAGTGTTGGCCTCACCGCAAACTTTCTAGAAAAAAAAGTATGCCCTGATCGGACAAAGGATGCAAAAGTTATGCTCGTTTTAGGTTTAGGTATCCTTTTTCTTATGCTTATAGCCACGGTGTGATGAACCGCATGCTCGAATGATGTGGGTTACCTTCCTTGGTTCCTTGTGTACCCATAAACGCAGTAGTCTAGGCGTGGTTCATGATATGTGGGCGAGTCCTCCACCGCGATGCAGTTCGACACTATATTGAATGCAACATGCTAGCAGTAGGAGGTACTCGAGGCGGTAACTCAACCATAGGGAAGTATTTATTTTTTATAAACTTATATACTATTCTACTCTTTGAATTTTGCTTTTTGTCGGTGTTGGCCTCGCTGCAACCTTTCTAGAAAAAAAAAGTATATCCCGATCGGACAACGGATGCAAAAGTTATGCTCGTTTTAGGTTATAGGTCTCCTTTTTCATGTGCTTACAGCCACAGTGTGATGAACCGCATACCCGAATGATGTGGGTTACCTTCCTTGGTTCCTTGTGTATCCATAAACGCAGTAGTCTAGGAGCGGTTCATGATACGGTGGGCGAGTCCTCCACTACGATGGAGTTCGATGCTGTATTGAATATAACATGCAAGCAGTAGGAGGTACTCGGGACGGTATCTCAACCATAGGGAAGTATTTATTTTTTATAGAATTATATGAAATTCTACTCTTTGAATTTTGCTTTCTATCGGTGTTGGCCTCACCGCAAGCTTTCTAGAAAAAAAAAGTATGGCCCAAACGGACAACGGACGCAAAAGTTATGCTAGTTTTAGGTTATAGGTCTCTTTTTTCGTGTGCTTACACCCGTGGTGTGCTGAGCCGCGTGGTTGTGGGAAGGGGGTTACCTTCCTTGGTTCCTTGTGTACCCATAAACTCGGTAGTCTAGGCGCAGTTCATGAAACGGTGGGTGAGTCCTCCACAGTGATGGACTTCGACGCTGTATTGAATATAACATGCCCGTAGTAGGAGGTATGCGGGGCAGCATCACAACCTTAGGGAAGTATTTATTTTGTAAAAACTTATATACTATTCTACTATTTGAATTTCGCTTTTTCTCAGTGTTGGCCTCGCTGCAAGCTTTCTGGAAAAAAAAGTATGCCCTGATCGGACAAAGGATGCAAAAGTTATGATCGTTTTAGGTTTAGGTATCCTTTTTCTTGTGCTTACAGCCATGGTGTGATGAATCGCGTGCTCGAATGATGTGGGTTACCTTCCATTGTTCCTTGTGTACCCATAAACGCAGTAGCCTAGGCGTGGTTCATGATATGGTGGGCGAGTCCTCCACCGTGATAGAGTTTGACACTGTATTGAATGCAACATGCTAGCAGTAGGAGGTACTTGAGGCGATATCCCAACCATAGGGAAGTATTTATTTTTTACAAACTAATATACTATTCTACTCTTTGAATTTCGCTTTTTGTCGGTGTTGGCCTCGCTGCAACCTGATGAGGACATCACCATGCTGGATACGCGCATATCATGGCCTTCCCCAAGTTACAAGTCGTCACCAACTCGGTCGCCGTGTTCGTCTCGGATTCAGCCGACACCCCTTCACGGTTTTGATGATATCTCCCACATCCGATGTCCAAACGAGGCGTTCTTCGATGCGTTGGATAGAGGACGACGATGCCGTCGTTTTGGTTCTGGTCCTAGCTCCAGAAGGGTCGTGAGTCATAATATGTGACTATGACAAGGTGCTGTGCCACCTATTTTGGGCCAACTTGGCCATATATCGTGTTGGGCCTTAAGCCCATGTTGTGGGCGCCCCCCCCCTGGTCGCCCCAACCCCTAGGACGTCTTTGTTTCCTATATAAACTCAGTAGCCGCTGTCTTTTAGTTTTGGGTTTTGTTTAGTTCAGTTTTCCAGCGAGAAACTTGATCGAATTATTGTAACTGTGGTGACAAGTCCTTTTACAGTAATCCAGGGCCCCTGTTCTTGTTCTACACCACTGTGGCGATTAGTCCTTTTGTGATCAGAGCTTGAACCTTTTCTTGTGATTCACTTCATCCATATTTGCAATTTCAGATTGCGTGTTTATCCTCTCTTGCTTGTGTTCTCGATTTCGCTTGTAGGAACAATCAAGTTGTGCTTGGTGTAACGGTTGCGGGGTTGGATCGTGTCTGATTCACGCCGGGTCGTCAACGCCGAGTTCCCCAAATTCGAGTTTATCCCCTTACCTCTTGGAAGATCGGGCCATATCTACATCAAGTGGTATTAGATTTCCAAGTTTCCCGTGAGGTATTATCGTGTTCTTCCCTTTAGATTCGTTTGTGTTCATCACCTTTTGTCCACGAAAAAGCCTACAAAAAAAAATTCCCCACCATCCCAGACACTGTTTAGCCTTTGCATAATTTAATTTCAGAATCCGTAGTATCGAGTTTGTGTCCTAGTCGAGTTCAGTTGCTGGTTTGAATTTGTGTTTCGATTCGGTTTGTGTTTTGATCTCCGCTGCACACCACCATCACCATCGTGTTTTCCATTGGATTCACCATCGTGTCACCCACCCACCACACCCACAATCTGCTGCCAACAAAACAACCCTATCCGATTCGGTTTTCTGCCCCCCTCACCCCTCAAACCCTATCTTGACATACCTTCGGTAAAACAGGCATAATTTTTCGCTCGTTGCTCCGATTGGGCTGAAATTTTTACAGCAGATTCTTGACTCAAAGTTGAGGTGACCCACACCCGGCTCCACCCTGTGTGCCCTCGTCAAAAAATTCAAAAAAAATCGGGAAAAAATAGAAAAAAATTGTCAAGTCAAAAATAGCGCTTTCGGTGAAACTTTGTGATTTTGCCTACCCTTTGTTTTTCCTCTGTTTGAGTTGAAACTTCTTGTGGTTCCTTCCATTGTGTTCCTCTATCACAGAAAAATAGTGGAAAAATCATACAAAAAAATCAAGATTTTGATTTGCACCCCCCCCCCCCCCCCCCGCCCTGAAAATTCTAAGTCTGTGAAGTCTGTTTTGTTCCTTGCTGCCTTTTCCATTGTTCTTTGCCATTGTTCTTGACGTCACAACTGTTTTTGAACACGATTCTTTTGCCAGCAATTAGGACACTGCTTTGGACATTTATTCAGTGCTACTATCTGTTATTGAATTGTGTTCCAGTGACATACATATTAGCCTTCCAAGCTATACATATTGCAGCACAGGTTTCTTCCTTGCAACTGTTACACCCAAGCTCAACTACAGATTGTGTCGACCTGTTTGGCTTTGGTAAGAACATTTGCAAGATTGTGATACATTGCTTCTGATATTGTTTTCCACTTTCTACACCCTCTGCTGCCTGATAGTTGATAGGGTTAATCTTTTTGTTTAGTCTTGTCTTTTGCTTTTTAACTATGTCAGAAAAAGGGAAAGGGACACCTGGAGAGTTGGAGTCCCCTACAGACTTCAATGATTGCGTCTCCAAGGCCGAGCTCACGAAGCTTCTTGCGGACCAGCGTACATTCATGGAAACGAAGTTTGCCGAGTTGATGGGTCACATCAACACTGTTGTCCACCGCATTGAGGATGTTGAACGACAACCTCCACCTCAACGAGCTGCTGATGATGATGATTTTGACCGTGATGCAGACCGTCTTCACCGTAATCGACACGGTATGGGAGGTAATAACAATCGTGGTAATTCTGATACTTGTGTTAAGCCCAAATTTAACATACCACCTTTTGCCGGTAGTGCTGACCCGGAAGCATACTTAGATTGGGAACTTGCTGTTGAACAAAATTTAATTCTCATTTAGTTCCTGTTGAGCATAGAGTTAGACTTGCTTCTAGTGAGTTTACAGGTTTTGCTCTCTTTTGGTGGAATGATCTTTGCAATACTAATGCTGCTATACCTGCCACTTGGCCTGTTTTGAAACAACGCATGAAATCTCGTTTTGTTCCTCCTTATTACCAACGTGATTTACGTTTGAAATTACAATCTTTATCACAAGGTCGTAAAACAGTAGAGGAATATTATCAGGAATTGCTTATTGGTTTAGCACGTTGTGATATACATGAAGATGATCTTGCAACTAGTGCTAGATTTTTTGGTGGTTTGAACCGTGATATCCAGAATATTGTTGACTATAAAGAGTGGAATAGGTTCAGCCAATTGTATCATATTGCTCTTAAGGCTGAACGAGAAGTACAGGGACGCTTTCCACAACAATCTTGCAGGTCCAACACTGAGCAATATCTCCAGCAATGCACTGGAGTAGAGAACTTGAAGAGTCATGTTGCTAAGACACCAGCAACAACTTTTCCACTTGCGCCTACTTCTGCGGCGCAATCGTCTAGCGTGCAGCACCAACACCAGAAGAAGGTTACTACTTCTGGTACTAGGAGTGGCTCCTCCACCACCATAATTTGCCACCGCTGCAAGGGCATGGGACATGTCATGAAGGATTGCCCTAGTCGTCGTGCTTTCATCGCTACTGCTGATGGGTATGAAAGTTCTAGTGATGTTGAAGATGAATTTGCTCGTATGCCCAACCTTGTTGCAGATTCGACGGAGGAGCAGGAGTCTACCGCCATTGATTCTATTGCTGCCACCGCGGGTTTTCCTAGCCTCATTGTACAGCGTGTGTTGACCACTCGGGTGGGACAAGAGGAAGAACAACAACGCAACAATTTATTCTACATGTACCTCATTGTTGCGGACCGGCGTTTTCTCACCATCATTGATACTGGGAGCTGTAACAACTTGGTAAGTTCTGATTTGGTAAGCAAACTTGGCTTGACCACGCATGCACTACATCAGCCCTACCACATCAAATGGTTCAACAATAGTGGTACGGCACAGGTAACTCGATCAGCACGCATACACTTTTCAGTAGGTTCTTATCAAGACTTTGCTGATTTTCATGTTGTACCTATGCAAGCATGTTCGCTTTTATTAGGCCGTCCATGGGAGTATGATACGGATGCTGCCCATCATGGTAGAACAAATATATATACATTTGTGCATAAGGACAGGAATATTACTTTGTGTCCGTTATTGCCTGCTGATATTAGAAATCATTTTAAACTGCTTGCTGAAAATACTGAGAATAAACATGATAACAAACAACTTTCTGATGTTAAACATAAGGCTATTCAGTTAAATGGAGGTGCTTTTCTTACTATGACATCTACTGTTACTGATCTTTGTGATAATCATGATGCACCTTGCTATACTATGCTTTGTCATGATATATCTTCTATTGATGGTCATGTATCTTGTACTTTGCATTTTGCTAGTACTAACCTTTTGCAGGAGATTGATGCTGAGATGGAGTCGAGGGCGACTCCAATTCAAGAAGGGGAGGATGATGAGGACATCACCATGCTGGATACGCGCATATCATGGCCTTCCCCAAGTTACAAGTCGTCACCAACTCGGTCGCCGCGTTCGTCTCGGATTCAGCCGACACCCCTTCATGGTTTTGATGATATCTCCCACATCCGATGTCCAAACAAGGCGTTCTTCGATGCATTGGAAAGAGGACGACGATGCCGTCGTTTTGGTTCTGGTCCTAGCTCCAGAAGGGTCGTGAGTCATAATATGTGACCATGACAAGGTGCTGTGCCACCTATTTTGGGCCAACTTGGCCATGTATCGTGTCGGGCCTTAAGCCCATGTTGTGGGCGCCCCCCTGGTCGCCCCAACCCCTAGGACGTCTTTGTTTCCTATATAAACTCAGTAGCCACCGTCTTTTATTTTTGGGTTTTGTTTAGTTCAGTTTTCCAGCGAGAAACTTGATCGAATTATTGTAACTGTGGCGACAAGTCCTTTTACAGTAATCTAGGACCCCTGTTCTTGTTCTACACCACTGTGGCGATTAGTCCTTTTGTGATCAGAGCTTGAACCTTTTCTTGTGATTCACTTCATCCATATTTGCAATTTCAGATTGCGTGTTTATCCTCTCTTGCTTGTGTTCTCGATTTCGCTTGTAGGAACAATCCAGTTGTGCTTGGTGTAACGGTTGCGGGGTTGGATTGTGTCTGATTCACGCCGGGTCATCGACGCCGAGTTCCCCAAATTCGAGTTTATCCCCTTACCTCTCGGAAGATCGGGCCATATCTACATCACAACCTATCTAGAAAAAAAAAGTATGTCCCGATCGGACAAAGGATGCAGAAGTTATGCTCGTTTTAGGTTATAGGTCTCCTTTTTCATGTGCTTACAGACACAGTGTAATGAACCCCATGTCCGAATGATGTGGGTTACCTTCCATGATTCCTTGTGTACCCATAAACATAGTAGTCTAGGAGCGGTTCATGATACGGTGGGCAAGTCCTCCACCGCGATGCAGTTCGATGCTGTATTGAATATATCATGCTAGCAGTAGGAGGTACTCGGGACGGTATCTCAACCATAGGGAAGTATTTATTTTTTATAGAATTATATGCAATTATACTCTTTGAATTTTGCTTTCTATCGGTGTTGGCCTCACCGCAAGCTTTCTAGAAAAAAAAAGTATGCCCTAAACGGACAATGGACGCAAAAGTTATGCTCGTTTTAGGTTATAGGTCTCCTTTTTCGTGTGCTTACACCCACGGTGTGCTGAGCCGCGTGGCCGTGGGAAGGGGGTTACCTTCCTTGGTTCCTTGTGTACCCATAAACTCAGTAGTCTAGGCGCGGTTCATGATACGGTGGGCAAGTCCTCCACAGCGATGGAGTTCGACGCTGTATTGAATATAACATGCCCGCAGTAGGAGGTATGCGGGGTAGCATCACAACCATAGGGAAGTATTTATTTTGTAAAAACTTATATACTATTCAACTATTTGAATTTTGCATTTTCTCAGTGTTGGCCTCGCCGCAAGCTTTCTAGAAAAAAAAGTATGCCCTGATCGGACAAATGATGCAAAAGTTATGCTAGTTTTAGGTTTAGGTATCCTTTTTCTCTTGCTTACAGCCATGGTGTGATGAATCACGTGCTCGAATAATGTGGGTTGCCTTCCATGGTTCCTTGTGTACCCATAAACGCAGTTGTCTAGGTGTGGTTCATGATATGGTGGGCGAGTCCTCCACCGCAATGGAGTTCGACACTGTATTGAATGCAACATGCTAGCAGTAGGAGGTACTCGAGGCGGTATCTCAACCATAGGGAAGTATTTATTTTTTATAAACTTAAATATTATTATACTCTTTGAATTTCGCTTTTTGTCGGTGTTGGCCTCGCTGCAACCTTTCTAGAAAAAAAAAGTATATCCCAATCGGACAACGGATGAAAAAGTTATGCTCGTTTTAGGTTATAGGTCTCCTTTTTCATGTGCTTACAGCCACAGTGTGATGAACCGCATGCCTGAATGATGTGGGTTACCTTCCATGGTTCCTTGTGTACCCATAAACACAGTAGTCTAGGAGCGGTTTATGATACGGTGGGCGAGTCCTCCACTGCGATGGAGTTTGATGCTGTATTGAATATAACATGCTAGCAGTAGGAGGTACTCGGGGCGGTATCTCAACCATAGGGAAGTATTTATTTTTTATAGATTTATATGCTATTCTACTCCTTGAATTTTGCTTTTTGTCGGTGTTGGCCTCACCGCAAGCTGTCTAGAAAAAAAAAGTATGCCCCAAACGGACAACGGACGCAAAAGTTATGCTCGTTTTAGGTTATAGGTCTCCTTTCTCGTGTGCTTACACCCACGGTGTGCTGAGCCGCGTGGCCGTGGGAAGGTGGTTACCTTCCTTGGTTCCTTGTGTACCCATAAACTCGGTAGTCTAGGCGCGGTTCATGATATGGTGGGCGAGTCCTCCACAGCGATGGAGTTCGACGCTTTATTGAATATAACATGCCCGCAGTAGGAGGTATGCGGGGCAGCATCACAACCATAGGGAACTATTTATTTTGTAAAAACTTATATACTATTCTACTATTTGAATTTCGCTTTTTCTCAGTGTTGGCCTTGCCGCAAGCTTTCGAGAAAAAAAAGTATGCCCTGATCGGACAAAGGATGCAAAAGTTATGCTCGTTTTAGGTTTAGGTATCCTTTTTCTTATGCTTACAGCCACGGTGTGATGAACCGCGTGCTCGAATGATGTGGGTTACCTTCCATGGTTCCTTGTGTACCCATAAATGCAGTAGTCTAGGCGTGGTTCATGATATGATGGGCAAGTCCTCCTCCGCGATGGAGTTCGACACTGTATTGAATCCAACATGCTAGCAGCAGGAGGTACTCGAGGCGGTATCTCAACCATAGGGAAGTATTTATTTTTTATAAACTTATATACTATTATACTCTTTGAATTTCGCTTTTTGTCGGCGTTGGCCTCGCTGCAACATTTCTAAAAAAAAAGTATATCCTGATCGGACAACGGATGTAAAATTTAATCTCGTTTTAGATTATAGATCTCCTTTTTCATGTGCTTACAGCCACAGTGTGATGAACCGCATGCCTGAATGATGTGGGTTGCCTTCCATGGTTCCTTGTGTACCCATAAACGCAGTAGTCTAGGAGCAGTTCATGATACGGTGGGCGAGTCCTCCACCACGATGGAGTTTGATGTTGTATTGAATAAAACATGCTAGCAGTAGGAGGTACTCGGGGTGGTATCTCAACCATAGGGAAGTATTTATTTTTTATAGATTTATATGCTATTCGACTCTTTGAATTTTGCTTTTTGTCGGTGTTGGCCTCACCGCAAGCTTTCAAGAAAAAAAAAGTATGCCCCAAACGGACAACGGACGCGAAAGTTATGCTCGTTTTAAGTTATAGGTCTCCATTCTCATGTGCTTACACCCATGGTGTGCTGAGCCGCGTGGCCATGGGAAGGGAGTTACCATCCTTGGTTCCTTGTGTACCCATAAGCTCGGTAGTCTAGGCGCGGTTCATTATACGGTGGGCGAGTCCTCCACAGCGATGGAGTTCGATGCTATATTGAATATAACATGACCGCAGTAGGAGGTATGCAGGGCAGCATCACAACCATAGGGAAGTATTTATTTTGTAAAAACTTATATACTATTCGACTATTTGAATTTCGCTTTTTCTCAGTGTTGGCCTCACCGCAAACTTTCTAGAAAAAAAAGTATGCCCTGATCGGACAAAGGATGCAAAAGTTATGCTCGTTTTAGGTTTAGGTATCCTTTTTCTTATGCTTATAGCCACGGTGTGATGAACCGCATGCTCGAATGATGTGGGTTACCTTCCTTGGTTCCTTGTGTACCCATAAACGCAGTAGTCTAGGCGTGGTTCATGATATGGTGGGTGAGTCCTCCACCGCGATGGAGTTCAACACTGTATTGAATGCAACATGCTAGCAGCAGGAGGTACTCGAGGCGGTATCTCAACCATAGGGAAGTATTTATTTTTTATAAACTTATATACTATTATACTCTTTGAATTTCACTTTTTGTCGGTGTTGGCCTCGCCGCAACCTTTCTAGAAAAAAAAGTCTGTCCTGATCGGACAATGGATGTAAAAGTTATGTTCGTTTTAGGTTTAGGTCTCCTTTTTCGTGTGCTTACGGCGACAGTGTGATGAACCGTGTGCCCGAAAGATGTGGGCTACCTTCCATGGTTCCTTGTGTACCCATCAATGCGGTAGTCTAGGCGCGGTTCATGATATGATGGGCGAGTCCTCCACCGCGATGGAGTTCGATGCCCGTATTGAATGTAACATGCTAGCAATAGGAGGTACTCGGAGCAACATCTCAACCATAGGGAAGTGTTTATTTTGTAAAAAATTATATACTATTCTAATCTTTGAATTTTGCTTTTTGTTGGTGTTCGCCTCTCCACAACCTTTCTAGAAAAAAAAAGTATGCACCAAACGGACAACGGATGCAAAAGTTATGCTCATTTTAGGTTATAGGTCTCCTTTTTCATGTGCTTACATCCACGGTCTGATAAACTGCATGCCCAAATGATGTGGGTTACCTTCCACAGTTCCTTGTGTATCCATAAATGTGGTAGTCTAGGCACGGTTCATGATATGGTGGGCGAGTCTACCACCGCGATGGAGTTCAATGTTGTATTGAATGAAACATGCTAGCAGTAGGAGGTACTCGGGGCGGTATCTCAACCACAGGGAAGTATTTATTTTTTATAAAATTTTATGCTATTCTACTCTTTGAATTTTGCTTTTTGTCGGTGTTGGCCCCACCGCAAGCTTTCAAGAAAAAAAAGTATGCCCCAAACGGACAACGGACGTGAAAGTTATGCTCGTTTTAAGTTATAGGTCTCCTTTTTCGTGTGCTTACACCCACGGTGTGCTGAACCGCGTGGCCGAGGGAAGTGGGTTACCTTCCCTGGTTCCTTGTGTACCCATAAACTCGGTAGTCTAGGCGCGGTTCATGATACAGTGGGCGAGTCCTCCACCGCGATGGAGTTCGACGCTATATTGAATGTAACATGCTAGTAGTAGGAGGTACTGGGGGCGACATCTCAACCATGGGGAAGTATTTATTTTGTAAAACCTTATATACTATTCTACTATTTGAATTTCGCTTTTTGTCACTGTTGGCCTCGCCGCAAGCTTTCTAGAAAAAAAAGTATGCCCTGATCGTACAACGAATGCAAAAGTTATGCTCGTTTTAGGTTTAGGTCTCCTTTTTCGTGTGCTTACAGCCACGGTGTGATGAACCGCGTCCCCGAATGATGTGGGTTACCTTCCATGGTTCATTGTGTACCCAAAAACGTAGTAGTCTAGGCTGGTTCATGATATGGTGGGCGAGTCCTTCACCGCGATGGAGTTCGACACAGTATTGAATGTAACATGCTAGCAGTAGGAGGTACTCGAGACGGTATCTCAACCATAGGGAAGTATTTATTTTTTATAAAATTATATACTATTCTACTCTTCTAATTTTGCTTTTTGTCGGTGTTGGCCTCGCCGCAAGCTTTCTAGAAAAAAAAAGTATGCCCCGATCGGACAACGGATGTGATGCATCCGGCCCAGGTAGGGTGGAACGAAGCCCGACACACCGATCCGGATTCCCTGAATCCTGCAATCTTAGCACCACAACTCCTGCCGAAAGCCCGACACACCGACCCGAGTCTAGATCCGCGACCTGAATCCGCAGTCTTAGCACCGCAACTCTGGCTCCCCCACTCAGGGAAAGACCCAATCTCCCTAAAAGAGTAGTCTGATAGGGGAAGGGTGGCTCTCCCTTTTAAGGTGGCTTCTACGTCCCAAGCTAAGCAAGGTGGGATTATTCAGAGACTCACACGATCGCCGCCCCAGCGGGTAATAGTGGAGGATGTCCTCATCATTCTCCCCTTCTTAACAAGGGCCCAGCTCTGATACCAAATGATGCATCCGGCCCAGGTAGGGTGGAACGAAGCCCGACACACCGATCCGGATTCCCTGAATCCTGCAATCTTAGCACCACAACTCCTGCCGAAAGCCCGACACACCGACCCGATTCTAGATCCGCGACCTGAATCCGCAGTCTTAGCACCGCAACTCTGGCTCCCCCACTCAGGGAAAGACCCAATCTCCCTAAAAGACTAGTCTGATAGGGGAAGGGTGGCTCTCCCTTTTAAGGTGGCTTCTACGTCCCAAGCTAAGCAAGGTGGGATTATTCAGAGGCTCACACGATCGCCGCCCCAGCGGGTAATAGTGGAGGATGTCCTCATCAGGATGCAAAAGTTATGTTCGTTTTAGGTTTAGGTCTCCTTTTTCGTGTGCTTACAGCCACAGTGTGATGAACTGTGTGCCCGAATGATGTGGGTTACCTTCCATGATTCCTTGTGTACCCATAAATGTAGTAGTCTAGGCACGGTTCATGATACGGTGGGCGAGTCCTCCACCGCGATGGAGTTCGACGCTATATTGAATGTAACATGCTAGCAGTAGGAGGTACTCAGGGCAGCATCTCAACCATAGGGAAGTTTTTATTTTGTAAAAAATTCTATACTATTCTACTCTTTGAATTTCGCTTTTTGTTGGTGTTCGCCTCTCCGCAACCTTTCTAGAAAAAAAAAGTATGCACCGATCGGACCACGGAAGTAAAAGTTATGCTCGTTTTAGGTTATAGGTCTCCTTTTTCATGTGCTTACATCCATGGTGTGATAAACCGCGTGCCCGAATGATGTGGGTTACCTTCAATAGTTCCTTGTGTACCCATAAACGCGGTAGTCTAGGTACGGTTCATGATATGGTGGGCGAGTCCTCCACCGCGATGGAGTTCGATTCTGTATTGAATGTAACATGCTAGCAGTAGGAGGTACTCGGGGCGGTATCTCAACCATAGGGAAGTATTTATTTTTTATAAAATTATATGCTATTCTACTCTTTGAATTTTTCTTTTTGTCGGTGTTGGCCTCGCCACAAGCTTTCTAAAAAAAAGTATGCCCCAAACGGACAACAGACGCAAAAGTTACGCTTGTTTGAGGTTATAGGTCTCCTTTTTCGTGTGCTTACACCCACGGTGTGTTGAACCGCGTGGCCGAGGGAAGTGGGTTACCTTCCCTTGTTCCTTGTGTACCCATAAACTCGGTAGTCTAGGCGTGGTTCATGATACGGTGGGCGAGTCCTCCACAGCGATGGAGGTCGACGCTGTATTGAATATAACATGCCCGCAGTAGGAGGTATGCGGGGCAGCATCACAACAATAGGGAAGTATTTATTTTGTAAAAACTTATATACTATTCTACTATTTGAATTTTGCTTTTTGTCAGTGTTGGCCTCGCTGCAAGCTTTCTAGAAAAAAAGTATGCCTTGATCGGATAGCGGATGCAAAAGTTATGCTCGCTTTAGGTTTAGGTCTCCTTTTTTGTGTGCTTACAGCCACGGTGTGATGAACCGCGTGCCCGAATGATGTGGGTTACCTTCCTTGGTTCCTTGTGTACCCAAAAACGCAGTAGTCTAGGGGTGGTTCCTGATATGGTGGGCGAGTCCTCCACCGTGTTGGAGTTCGACACTGTATTGAATGTAACATGCTAGCAGTAGGAGGTACTCAAGGCGGTATCTCAACCATAGGAAAGTATTTATTTTTTGTAAAATTATATACTATTCTACTCTTTGAATCTCGCTTTTTGTCGGTGTTGTCCTCGCCGCAAGCTTTATAGAAAAAAAAAGTATGCCCCGATCGGACAATGGATACAAAAGTTATGCTCGTTTTAGGTTTACATCTCCTTTTTGTGTGCTTACAGCCACAGTGTGATGAACCGTGTGCCCGAATGATGTGGGTTACCTTCCATGGTTCCTTGTGTACCCATAAACGCAGTAGTCTAGGCGCGGTTCATGATACGGTGGGCGAGTCCTCCACCGCGATGGAGTTCGACGTTGTATTGAATATAACATGCTAGCAGTAGGAGGTACTCGGGGCAGCATCTCAACCATAGGGATGGTTTTATTTTGTAAAAAATTATATACTATTATACTCTATGAATTTCGCTTTTTATCGGTGTTGGCCTCTCCTTAACCTTTCTAGAAAAAAAAAGTATGCACTGATCGAACAACGGATGCAAAAGTTATGCTCGTTTTAGGTTATAGGTCTCCTTTTTCATTTGCTTACATCCACGATGTGATGAACTGCATGCCTTAATGATGCTTCCATAGTTCCTTGTGTACCCATAAACGTGGTAGTCTAGGCGCGGTTCATGATATGATGGGCGAGTCCTCCACCGTGATGGAGTTCGATGTTGTATTGAATGTAACATGCTAGCAATAGGAGGTACTCGGGACGGTATCTCGACCATAGGGAAGTTTTTATTTTTTATAAAATTATATGCTATTCTACTCTTTGAATTATGCTTTTTGTCGGTGTTGGCCTTGCCGCAAGCTTTCTAGAAAAAAAGTACGCCCCAAACGAACAACGGACGCAAAAGTTACGCTCGTTTTAGGTTATAGGTCTCCTATTTCGTGTGCTTACACCCACTGTGTGCTGAACCGCATGGCTGAGGGAAGTGGGTTACCTTCCCTGGTTCCTTGTATACCAATAAACTCGGTAGTCTAGGCGTGGTTCATGATACGGTGGGCGAGTCCTCCACCGCGATGGAGTTCGACGCTATATTGATAGTAACATGCTAGCAGTAGGAGGTACTCGGGGCGGTATCTCAACCATAGGGAAGTATTTATTTTTTATTAAATTATATACTATTCTACTCTTTGAACTTTGCTTTTTGTCAGTGTTGGCCTCGCCACAAACTTTCTAGAAAAAAAGTATGCCCCGGACGAACAACGAACGCAAAAGTTACACTTGTTTTTGGTTTTAGGTCTCCTTTTTCGTGTGCTTACACCCACGGTGTGCTGAACCGCGTGGCCGAGGGATGTGGGTTAGCTTCCAAGGTTCCTTGTGTACCCATTAACTTGGTAGTCTAGGCACGGTTCATGATACGATGGGCGAGTCCACCGCGATGGAGTTTGACGTTGTATTGAATATAACATGCTAGCAGTTGGAGGTACTCGGGGCAGCATCTCAACCATAGGGAAGTATTTATTTTGTAAAAAATTATATACTATTCAACTCTTTGAATTTCTCTTTTTGTCGGTGTTGGCCTCGCCGCAACCTTTCTAGAAAAAAAAGTATGCACCGAACGGACAACGGACGGAAAAGTTACGCTTGTTTTAGGTTATAGGTCTCCTTTTTCGTGTGCTTACACCCACGGTGTGTTGAACCGCGTGGCCGAGGGAAGTGGGTTACGTTCCCTGGTTCCTTGTGTACCCATAAACTCGGTAGTCTTGGCGCGGTTCATGATACGGTAGGCGAGTTCTCCACCGCGATGGAGTTCGACGCTATATTGAATGTAACATGCTAGTAGTAGGAGGTACTCGGGGCGGTATCTCAACCATGGGGAAGTATTTATTTTGTAAAACCTTATATACTATTCTACTATTTGAATTTCGCTTTTTGTCACTGTTGGCCTCGCCGCAAGCTTTCTAGAAAAAAAAGTATGCCCTGATCGGACAACGGATGCAAAAGTTATGCTCGTTTTAGGTTTAGGTTTCCTTTTTCGCGTGCTTACAGCCACGATGTGATGAACCGCGTGCCCGAATGATGTGGGTTACTTTCCATGGTTCATTGTGTACCCAAAAACGTAGTAGTCTAGGCGTGCTTCATGATATGGTGGGCGAGTCCTCCACCGCGATGGTGTTCGACACTGTATTGAATGTAACATGCTAGCAGTAGGAGGTACTCGAGGCGGTATCTCAACCATAGGGAAGTATTTATTTTTTATAAAATTATATACTATTCTACTCTTCTAATCTCGCTTTTTGTCGGTGTTGGCCTTGCCACAAGCTTTCTAGAAAAAAAAAAGTATGCCCCGATCGGACAACGGATGCAAAAGTAATGTTCGCTTTATGTAGGGTTTAGGGTTTAGGGTTTAGGTCTCCTTTTTCGTGTGCTTACAGCCACAGTGTGATGAACCGTGTGCCCGAATGATGTGGGTTACCTTCCATGGTTCCTTGTTTACCCATAAACGCAGTAGTCTAGGCGTGGTTCATGGTACGGTGGGCGAGTCCTCCACCACGATGGAGTTCGACGCTATATTGAATATAACATGCTAGCAGTAGGAGGTACTCGGGACATCATCTCAACCATAGGGAAGTTTTTATTTTGTAAAAAATTATATACTATTCTACTCTTTGAATTTCGCTTTTTGTTGGTGTTCGCCTCTCCGCAACCTTTCTAGAAAAAAAAAGTATGCACCGATCGGACCACGGATCGGTGCATACTTTTTTGCAAAAAATTATATACTATTCTAGAAAAAAGTTATGCTCGTTTTAGGTTCTAGGTATCCTTTTTCATGTGCTTACATCCACGGTGTGATAAACCGCGTGCCCGAATGATATGGGTTACCTTCCACAATTCCTTGTGTACCCATAAACGCGGTAGTCTAGGCACGGTTCATGATATGGTGGGCGAGTCCTCCACCGCGATGGAGTTCGATGCTGTATTGAATGTAACATGCTAGCAGTAGGAGATACTCGGGGTGGTATCTCAACCATAGGGAAGTATTTATTTTTTATAAAATTATATGCTATTCTACTCTTTGAATTTTTCTTTTTGTCGGTGTTGGCCTCGCCGCAAGCTTTCTAGAAAAAAAGTATGCCCCAAATGGACAACGGACGCAAAAGTTACGCTTGTTTTAGGTTATAGGTCTCCTTTTTCGTGTGCTTACACCCACAGTGTGCTGAACCGCGTGGCCGAGGGAAGTGGGTTACCTTCCCTGGTTCCTTGTGTACCCATAAACTCGGTAGTCTAGGCGCGGTTCATGATACGGTGGGCGAGTCCTCCACCGCGATGGAGTTCGACGCTGTATTGAATATAACATACTAGCAGTAGGAGGTACTCGGGGCGGTATCTCAACTATAGGAAAGTATTTATTTTTTTATGAAATTATGTACTATTCTACTCTTTGAATTTCGCTTTTTGTCGATGTTGGCCTCGCTGCAAGCTTTCTAGAAAAAAAAGTATGCCCCAAACGGACAACGGACGTAAAAGTTACGCTTGTTTTAGGTTATAGGTCTCCTTTTTCGTGAGCTTATACCCATGGTGTGCTGAACCGCGTGGCCGAGAGAAGGGGGTTACATTCCTTGGTTCCTTGTGTACCCATAAACTCGGTAGTTTAGGCGCGGTTCATGATACAGTTGGCGAGTCCTCCACAGCGATGGAGTTCGACGTTGCATTGAATATAACATGACCGCAGTAGGAGGTATGCGGGGCAGCATCACAACAATAGGGAAGTATTTATTTTGTAAAAACTTATATACTATTCTACAATTTGAATTTTCCTTTTTGTCAGTGTTGGCCTCGCTGCAAGCTTTCTAGAAAAAAAGTATGCCTTGATCGGACAGCGGATGCAAAAGTTATGTTTGTTTTAGGTTTAGGTCTCCCTTTTCGTGTGCTTACAGCCACGACGTGATGAACCGCGTGCCCGAATGATGTGGGTTACCTTCCATGGTTCCTTGTGTACCCATAAACACAGTAGTCTAGGTGTGGTTCCTGATATGGTGGGCGAGTCCTCCACCGTGTTGGAGTTCGACACTGTATTGAATGTAACATGCTAGCAGTAGGAGGTACTCGAGGCGGTATCTCAACCATAGGAAAGTATTTATTTTTTGTAAAATATATACTATTCTACTCTTTGAATCTCGCTTTTTGTCGGTGTTGGCCTCGCCGCAAGCTTTATAGAAAAAAAAATTATGCCCCGATCGGACAATGGATACAAAAGTTATGCTCGTTTTAGGTTTACATCTCCTTTTTCGTGTGCTTACAGCCACAGTGTGATGAACCGTGTGCCCGAATGATGTGGGTTACCTTCCATGGTTCCTTGTGTACCCATAAACGCAGTAGTCTAGGCGCGGTTCATGATACGGTGGGCGAGTCCTCCACCGCGATGGAGTTCGACGTTGTATTGAATATAACATGCTAGCAGTAGGAGGTACTCGGGGCAGCATCTCAACCATAGGGATGTTTTTATTTTGTAAAAAATTATATACTATTCTACTCTTTGAATTTCGCTTTTTGTCGGTGTTGGCCTCTCCTTAACCTTTCTAGAAAAAAAAAGTATGCACTGATCGAACAACGGATGCAAAAGTTATGCTCGTTTTAGGTTATAGGTCTCCTTTTTCATGTGCTTACATCCACGATGTGATGAACTGCATGCCTTAACGATGCTTCCATAGTTCCTTGTGTACCCATAAACGTGGTAGTCTAGGCGCGGTTCATGATATGATGGGCGAGTCCTCCACCGTGATGGAGCTCGATGCTGTATTGAATGTAACATGCTAGCAATAGGAGGTACTCGGGACGGTATGTCGACCATAAGGAAGTATTTGTTTTTTATAAAATTATATGCTATTCTACTCTTTGAATTATGCTTTTTGTCGGTGTTGGCCTTGCCGCAAGCTTTCTAGAAAAAAAGTACGCCCCAAACGAACAACGGACGCAAAAGTTACGCTCGTTTTAGGTTATAGGTCTCCTATTTCGTGTGCTTACACCCACTGTGTGCTGAACCGCATGGCTGAGGGAAGTGGGTTACCTTCCCTGGTTCCTTGTATACCAATAAACTCGGTAGTCTAGGCGTGATTCATGATACGGTGGGCGAGTCCTACACCGCGATGGAGTTCGACGCTATATTGATAGTAACATGCTAGCAGTAGGAGGTACTCGGGGCGGTATCTCAACCATAGGGAAGTATTTATTTTTTATTAAATTATATACTATTCTACTCTTTGAACTTTGCTTTTTGTCAGTGTTGGCCTCGCCACAAACTTTCTAGAAAAAAAGTATGCCCCGGACGAACAACGAACGCAAAAGTTACACTTGTTTTTGGTTTTAGGTCTCCTTTTTCGTGTGCTTACACCCACGGTGTGCTGAACCGCGTGGCCGAGGGATGTGGGTTAGCTTCCAAGGTTCCTTGTGTACCCATTAACTCGGTAGTCTAGGCACGGTTCATGATAAGATGGGCGAGTCCTCCACCGCGATGGAGTTTGACATTGTATTGAATATAACATGCTAGCAGTTGGAGGTACTCGGGGCAGCATCTCAACCATAGGGAAGTATTTATTTTGTAAAAAATTATATACTATTCAACTCTTTGAATTTCTCTTTTTGTCGGTGTTGGCCTCGCCGCAACCTTTCTAGAAAAAAAAGTATGCACTAAACGGACAACGGATGCAAAAGTTATGCTTGTTTTAGGTTATAGGTCTCCTTTTTCATGTGCTTGCATCCACGGTTTTACAAAATTATATACTATTCTACTCTTTGAATTTTGCTTTTTGTTGGTGTTGGCCTCGCCGCAAGCTTTCTAGAAAAAAAAAGTATGCCCCGATCGGACAACAGATGCAAAAGTTATGCTCGTTTTAGGTTTAGGTCTTCTTTTTTGTGTGCTTACAGCCATAGTGTGATGAATCGTGTACCCGAATGATGTGGGTTACCTTCCTTGGTTCCTTTTGTACCCATAAACGCAGTAGTCTAGGCGCAGTTCATGATATGGTGGGCGAGTCCTCCACCGCGATGGAGTTCGACGCAGTATTGAATGTAACATGCTAGCAGTAGGAGGTATTCGGGACGGTATCTCAACCATAGGGAAATATTTATTTTTTATAAAATTATATACTGTTCTTCCTCTTGTCCCACCCGAGTGGTCAATACACGCTGTACAATGAGGCTAGGAAAATCCGCGGTGGCAGCAATAGAATCAATGGCGGTAGACTCCTGCTCCGCCGTCGAATCTGCAACAAGGTTGGGCATACGAGCAAATTCATCTTCAACATCACTAGAACTTTCATACCCATCAGCAGTAGCGATGAAAGCACGACGACTAGGGTAATCCTTCATGACATGTCCCATGCCCTTGCAGCGGTGGCAAATTATGGTGGTGGAGGAGCCACTCCTAGTACCAGAAGTAGTAACCTTCTTCTGGTGTTGGTGCTGCACGCTAGACGATTGCGCCGCAGAAGTAGGCGCAAGTGGAAAAGTTGTTGCTGGTGTCTTAGCAACATGACTCTTCAAGTTCTCTACTCCAGTGCATTGCTGGAGATATTGCTCAGTGTTGGACCTGCAAGATTGTTGTGGAAAGCGTCCCTATACTTCTCGTTCAGCCTTAAGAGCAATATGATACAATTGGCTGAACCTATTCCACTCTTTATAGTCAACAATATTCTAGATATCATGGTTCAAACCACCAAAAAATCTAGCACTAGTTGCAAGACCATCTTCATGCATATCACAACGTGCTAAACCAATAAGCAATTCCTGATAATATTCCTCTACTGTTTTACTACCTTGTGTTAAAGATTGTAATTTCAAACGTAAATCACGTTGGTAATAAGGAGGAACAAAATGAGATTTCATGCGTTGTTTCAAAACAGGCCAAGTGGCAGGTATAGCAGCATTAGTATTGCAAAGATCATTCCAGCAAAAGAGAGCAAAACTATAAACTCACTAGTAGCAAGTCTGACTCTATGCTCAGCAGGAACTAAATGAGAATTAAATTTCTGTTCAACAGCAAGTTCCCAATCTAAGTATGCTTCAGGGTCAGCACTACCGGCAAAAGGTGGTATGTTAAATTTGGGCTTAACAAAAGTATCAGTATTACCACGATTGTCCTCCCATACCGTGTCGATTACGGTGAAGACGGTCTGCATCATGGTCAAAATCATCATCAGCAGCAACTCGTTGAGGTGGAGGTTGTCGTTCAACATCCTCAATATGGTGGACAACAGTGTTGATGTGACCCATCAACTCGGCAAACTTCGTTTCCATGAATGTATGCTGGTCCACAAGAAGCTTCGTGAGCTCGGCCTTGGAGACGCAATCATTGATGTCTGTAGGGGACTCCAACTCTCCAGGTGTCCCTTTCCCTTTCTCTGACATGGTTAAAAGCAAAAGACAATACTAAACAAAAAGATTAGCCCATCAACTAGCAGGCAACAGAGGGTGTAGAAAGTGGAAAACAATATCAGAAGCAATGTATCACAATCTTGCAAGTGTTCTTACCAAAGCCAAACAGGTCGACACAATCTGTAGTTGAGCTTGGGTGTAACAGTTGCAAGGAAGAAACCTGTGCTGCAATATGTATAGCTTGGAAGGCTAATATGTATATCACTGGAACACAATTCAATAACAGATAGTAGCACTGAATAAATGTCCAAAGCAGTGTCCTAATTGCTAGTAAAAGAATCGTGTTCAAAAACAGTTGTGACAACAAGAACAATGGCAAAGAACAATGGAAAAGGCAGCAAGGAACAAAACAGACTTCACAGACTTAGAATTTTCACGGCGGGGGGGGGGGGGGGGGGGGGGGGGGTGGGGGGGTGCAAATCAAAATCTTGATTTTTTTGTATGATTTTTCCACTATTTTTCTATGATAGAGGAACACAAAGGAAGGGACCACAAGAAGTTACAACTCAAACAGAGGGAAAACAAAGGATAGGCAAAATCACAAAGTTTCACAGAAAGCACTATTTTTTACTTCACAATTTTTTTTCTATTTTTTCCCAGTTTTTTTTGAATTTTTTGACGAGGGCACACAAGGCGGAGCCAAGTGTAGGTCACCTTAACTTTGAGTCAAGAATCTGCTGCAAAAATTTCAGCCCAATCGGAGCAACGAGCGAAGAGTTATGCCTGTTTTACTGAAGGTATGTCAAGATAGGGTTTGAGGGGTGAGGGGGGGGGGGGAGAAAACCGAATCGGTTAGGGTTTTTTTGTTGGCAACAGATTGTGGGTGTGGTGGGTGGGTGATACGATGGTGAATCCAATGGAAAACACGATGGTGATGGTGGTGTGCAGCGGAGATCAAAACACAAACCGAATCAAAACACAAATTCAAACCAGCAACTGAACTCGACTAGGACACAAACTCAACACTACGGACTCTGAAATTAAATTATGCAAAGGCTAAAGAATGTCTGGGATGGTGGGGAAATTTTTTTTTGTAGGCTTTTTCGTGGACAAAAGGTGATGAACACAAACGAATCTAAAAGGAAGAACACGATAATACCTCACGGGGAACCTGGGAATCTTATACCACTTGATGGAGATATGGCCCGATCTTCCGAGAGGTAAGGGGATAAACTCGAATTTGGGGAACAAGGCGTCGATGACCTGGCTTGAATCAGACACGATCCAACCCCGCAACCGTTACACCAAACACAACTTGATTGTTCCTGGAAGCGAAATCGAGAACACAAGCAAGAGAGGATAAACACGCAATCTGAAATTGCAAATATGGATGAAGCGAATCACAAGAAAAGGTTAAAGCTCTGAACACAAAAGGAATAATCGCCACAATGGTGTAGAACAAGAACAGGGGCCCTAGATTACTGTAAAAGGACTTGTCACCATAGTTACAATAATTCGATCAAGTTTCCCTTTGGAAAACTGAACTAAACATAACCCGAAACTAAAAGACGGCGGCTTCTGACTTTATGTAGGAAACAAAGACGTCCTAGGGTTGGGGGCGACCAGGGGGGGCGCCCACAACATGGGCTTAAGGCCCGACACGATACATGGCCAAGTTGGCCCAAAATAGGTGGCACAACACCTTGTCATGGTCACCCCAACTTTGAGTCAAGAATCTGTTGTAAACATTTCAGCCCAATCGGAGCAACGAGCAAAAAGTTATGCCTGTTTTACCGAAGGTATGTCAAGATAGGGTTTGAGGGGTGAGGGGGGGGGGGAGAAAACCGAATCGGGTAGGGTTTTTTTGTTGGCAACAGATTGTGGGTGTGGTGGGTGGGTGACATGATGGTGAATCCAATGGAAAACACGATGGTGATGGTGGTGTGCAGCGGAGATCAAAACACAAACCGAAATGAAACACAAATTCAAACCAGCAACTGAACTCGACTAGGACACAAACTCAACACTACGGACTCTAAAATTAAATTATGCAAAGGCTAAACAGTGTCTGGGATGGTGGCAAAATTTTTTTTGTAGGCTTTTTCGTGGACAAAAGGTGATGAACACAAACGAATCTAAAGGGAAGAACACGATAATACCTCACGGGGAACCTGGGAATCTGATACCACTTGATGTAGATATGGCCCGATCTTCGGAGAGGTAAGGGGATAAACTCGAATTTGGGAAACAAGGCGTCGATGACCCGGCTTGAATCAGACACGATCCAACCCCGCAACCGTTACACCAAGCACAACTTGATTGTTCCTGCAAGCGAAATCGAGAACACAAGCAAGAGAGGATAAACACGCAATCTGAAATTGCAAATATGGATGAAGCGAATCACAAGAAAAGGTTAAAGCTCTGAACACAAAAGGACTAATCGCCACAATGGTGTAGAACAAGAACAGGGGCCCTAGATTACTGTAAAAGGACTTGTCACCACAGTTACAATAATTCGATCAAGTTTCCCTTTGGAAAACTGAACTAAACATAACCCGAAACTAAAAGACGGCGGCTTCTGACTTTATGTAGGAAACAAAGACGTCCTAGGGTTGGGGGCGACCAGGGGGGGCGCCCACAACATGGGCTTAAGGCCCGACACGATACATGGCCAAGTTGGCCCAAAATAGGTGGCACAACACCTTGTCATGGTCACCCCAACTTTGAGTCAAGAATCTGTTGTAAACATTTCAGCCCAATCGGAGCAACGAGCAAAAAGTTATGCCTGTTTTACCGAAGGTATGTCAAGATAGGGTTTGAGGGGTGAGGGGGGGGGGGGGGGAGAAAACCGAATCGGGTAGGGTTTTTTTGTTGGCAACAGATTGTGGGTGTGGTGGGTGGGTGACACGATGGTGAATCCAATGGAAAACACGATGGTGATGGTGGTGTGCAGCGGAGATCAAAACACAAACCGAAATGAAACACAAATTCAAACCAGCAACTGAACTCGACTAGGACACAAACTCAACACTACGGACTCTAAAATTAAATTATGCAAAGGCTAAACAGTGTCTGGGATGGTGGCAAAATTTTTTTTGTAGGCTTTTTCGTGGACAAAAGGTGATGAACACAAACGAATCTAAAGGGAAGAACACGATAATACCTCACGGGGAACCTGGGAATCTGATACCACTTGATGTAGATATGGCCCGATCTTCCGAGAGGTAAGGGGATAAACTCGAATTTGGGAAACAAGGCGTCGATGACCCGGCTTGAATCAGACACGATCCAACCCCGCAACCGTTACACCAAGCACAACTTGATTGTTCCTGCAAGCGAAATCGAGAACACAAGCAAGAGAGGATAAACACGCAATCTGAAATTGCAAATATGGATGAAGCGAATCACAAGAAAAGGTTAAAGCTCTGAACACAGAAGGACTAATCGCCACAATGGTGTAGAACAAGAACAGGGGCCCTAGATTACTGTAAAAGGACTTGTCACCACAGTTACAATAATTCGATCAAGTTTCCCTTTGGAAAACTGAACTAAACATAACCCGAAACTAAAAGACGGCGGCTTCTGACTTTATGTAGGAAACAAAGACGTCCTAGGGTTAGGGGCGACCAGGGGGGGCGCCCACAACATGGGCTTAAGGCCCGACACGATACATGCCAAGTTGGCCCAAAATAGGTGGCACAACACCTTGTCATGGTCACCCCAACTTTGAGTCAAGAATCTGCTGTAAACATTTCAGCCCAATCGGAGCAACGAGCAAAAAGTTATGCCTGTTTTACCGAAGGTATGTCAAGATAGGGTTTGAGGGGTGAGGGGGGGGGGGGAGAAAACCGAATCGGGTAGGGTTTTTTTGTTGGCAACAGATTGTGGGTGTGGTGGGTGGGTGACACGATGGTGAATCCAATGGAAAACACGATGGTGATGGTGGTGTGCAGCGGAGATCAAAACACAAACCGAAATAAAACACAAATTCAAACCAGCAACTGAACTCGACTAGGACACAAACTCAACACTACGGACTCTAAAATTAAATTATGCAAAGGCTAAACAGTGTCTGGGATGGTGGCAAAATTTTTTTTGTAGGCTTTTTCGTGGACAAAAGGTGATGAACACAAACGAATCTAAAGGGAAGAACACGATAATACCTCACGGGGAACCTGGGAATCTGATACCACTTGATGTAGATATGGCCCGATCTTCCGAGAGGTAAGGGGATAAACTCGAATTTGGGAAACAAGGCGTCGATGACCCGGCTTGAATCAGACACGATCCAACCCCGCAACCGTTACACCAAGCACAACTTGATTGTTCCTGCAAGCAAAATCGAGAACACAAGCAAGAGAGGATAAACACGCAATCTGAAATTGCAAATATGGATGAAGCGAATCACAAGAAAAGGTTCAAGCTCTGAACACAAAAGAACTAATCGCCACAGTGGTGTAGAACAAGAACAGGGGCCCTGGATTACTGTAAAAGGACTTGTCGCCACAGTTACAATAATTCGATCAAGTTTCTCTTTGGAAAACTGAACTAAACAAAACCCAAAACTAAAAGACGGCGGCTACTGAGTTTATGTAGGAAACAAAGACGTCCTAGGGTTGGGGGAGACCAGGGGGGGGCGCCCACAACATGGGCTTAAGGCCTGACTCGATACATGGCCAAGTTGGCCCAAAATAGGTGGCACAACACCTTGTCATGGTCACCCCAACATTGAGTCAAGAATCTGCTGTAAACAATTCAGCCCAATCGGAGCAACGAGAAAAAAGTTATGCCTGTTTTACCGAAGGTATGTCAAGATAGGGTTTGAGGGGTGAGGGGGGGGGGGGAGAAAACCGAATCGGGTAGGGTTTTTTTGTTGGCAACAGATTGTGGGTGTGGTGGGTGGGTGACACGATGGTGAATCCAATGGAAAACACGATGGTGATGGTGGTGTGCAGCGGAGATCAAAACACAAACCGAAATGAAACACAAATTCAAACCAGTAACTGAACTCGACTAGGACACAAACTCAACACTACGGACTCTGAAATTAAATTATGCAAAGGCCAAATAGTGTCTGGGATGGTGGGGAAATTTTTTTTTGTAGGCTTTTTCGTGGACAAAAGGTGATGAACACAAACGAATCTAAAGGGAAGAACACGATAATACCTCACGGGGAACCTGGGAATATGATACCACTTGATGTAGATATGGCCCGGTCTTCTGAGAGGTAAGGGGATAAACTCGAATTTGGGGAACAAGGCGTCGATGACCCGGCTTGAATCAGACACGATCCAACCCCGCAACCGTTACACCAAGCACAACTTGATTGTTCCTGCAATCGAAATCGAGAACACAAGCAAGAGAGGATAAACACGCAATCTGAAATTGCAAATATGGATGAAGCGAATCACAAGAAAAGGTTCAAGCTCTGAACACAAAAGTACTAATCGCCACAGTGGTGTAGAACAAGAACAGGGGCCCTGGATTACTGTAAAAGGACTTGTCGCCACAGTTACAATAATTCGATCAAGTTTCTCTTTGGAAAACTGAACTAAACAAAACCCCAAACTAAAAGACGGCGGCTACTGAGTTTATGTAGGAAACAAAGACGTCCTAGGGTGGGGGGAGACCAGGGGGGGCGCCCACAACATGGGCTTAAGGCCTGACTCGAAACATGGCCAAGTTGGCCCAAAATAGGTGGCACAACACCTTGTCATGGTCACCCCAACTCTGAGTCAAGAATCTGCTGTAAACATTTCAGCCCAATCGGAGCAACGAGCAAAAAGTTATGCCTGTTTTACCGAAGGTATGTCAAGATAGGGTTTGAGGGGTGAGGGGGGGGGGGGAGAAAACCGAATCGGATAGGATTTTTTTGTTGGCAACAGATTGTGGGTGTGGTGGGTGGGTGACACGATGGTGAATCCAATGGAAAACACGATGGTGATGGTGGTGTGCAGCGGAGATCAAAACACAAACCGAAACGAAACACAAATTCAAACCAGTAACTGAACTCGACTAGGACACAAACTCAACACTACGGACTCTGAAATTAAATTATGCAAAGGCTAAATAGTGTCTGGGATGGTGGGGAAATTTTTTTTTGTAGGCTTTTTCGTGGACAAAAGGTGATGAACACAAAGGAATCTAAAGGGAAGAACACGATAATACCTCACGGGGAACCTGGGAATCTGATACCACTTAATGTAGATATGGCCCGGTCTTCCGAGAGGTAAGGGGATAAACTCGAATTTGGGGAACAAGGCGTCGATGACCCGGCTTGAATCAGACACGATCCAACCCCGCAACCGTTACACCAAGCACAACTTGATTGTTCCTGCAATCGAAATCGAGAACACAAGCAAGAGAGGATAAACACGCAATTTGAAATTGCAAATATGGATGAAGCGAATCACAAGAAAAGGTTCAAGCTCTGAACACAAAAGTACTAATCGCCACAGTGGTGTAGAACAAGAACAGGGGCCCTGGATTACTGTAAAAGGACTTGTCGCCACAGTTACAATAATTCGATCAAGTTTCTCTTTGGAAAACTGAACTAAACAAAACCCCAAACTAAAAGACGGCGGCTACTGAGTTTATGTAGGAAACAAAGACGTCCTAGGGTGGGGGGAGACTAGGGGGGCGCCCACAACATGGGCTTAAGGCCTGACTCGATACATGGCCAAGTTGGCCCAAAATAGGTGGCACAACACCTTGTCATGGTCACCCCAACTCTGAGTCAAGAATCTGCTGTAAACATTTCAGCCCAATCGGAGCAACGAGCAAAAAGTTATGCCTGTTTTACCGAAGGTATGTCAAGATAGGGTTTGAGGGGTGAGGGGGGGGGGGAGAAAACCGAATCGGATAGGATTTTTTTGTTGGCAACAGATTGTGGGTGTGGTGGGTAGGTGACACGATGGTGAATCCAATGGAAAACACGATGGTGATGGTGGTGTGCAGCGGAGATCAAAACACAAACCGAAACGAAACACAAATTCAAACCAGTAACTGAACTCGACTAGGACACAAACTCAACACTACGGACTCTGAAATTAAATTATGCAAAGGCTAAACAGTGTCTAGGATGGTGGGGAAATTTTTTTTTGTAGGCTTTTTCGTGGACAAAAGGTGATGAACACAAAGGAATCTAAAGGGAAGAACACGATAATACCTCACGGGGAACCTGGGAATCTGATACCACTTGATGTAGATATGGCCCGGTCTTCCGAGAGGTAAGGGGATAAACTCGAATTTGGGGAACAAGGCGTCGATGACCCGGCTTGAATCAGACACGATCCAACCCCGCAACCGTTACACCAAGCACAACTTGATTGTTCCTGCAAGCAAAATCGAGAACACAAGCAAGAGAGGATAAACACGCAATCTGAAATTGCAAATATGGATGAAGCGAATCACAAGAAAAGGTTCAAGCTCTGAACACAAAAGGACTAATCGCCACAGTGGTGTAGAACAAGAACAGGGGCCCTGGATTACTGTAAAAGTACTTGTCGCCACAGTTACAATAATTCGATCAAGTTTCTCTTTGGAAAACTGAACTAAACAAAACCCAAAACTAAAAGACGGCGGCTACTGAGTTTATGTAGGAAACAAAGACATCCTAGGGTTGGGGGAGACCAGGGGGGGCGCCCACAACATGGGCTTAAGGCCTGACTCGATACATGGCCAAGTTGGCCCAAAATAGGTGGCACAACACCTTGTCATGGTCACCCCAACTTTGAGTCAAGAATCTGCTGTAAACATTTCAGCCCAATCGGAGCAACGAGCAAAAAGTTATGCCTGTATTACCGAAGGTATGTCAAGATAGGGTTTGAGGGGTGAGGGGGGGGGGGGAGAAAACCGAATCGGGTAGGGTTTTTTTGTTGGCAACGGATTGTGGGTGTGGTGGGTGGGTGACACGATGGTGAATCCAATGGAAAACACGATGGTGATGGTGGTGTGCAGTGGAGATAAAAACACAAACCGAAACAAAACACAAATTCAAACCAGCAACTGAACTCGACTAGGACACAAACTCAACACTACGGACTCTGAAATTAAATTATGCAAAGGCTAAACAGTGTCTGGGATGGTGGGGAAATTTTTTTTACGCTTTTTTGTGGACAAAAGGTGATGAACACAAACGAATCTAAAGGGAAGAACACGATAATACCTCACGGGGAACCTGGGAATCTGGTACCACTTGATATAGATATGGCCCGATCTTCCGAGAGGTAAGGGGATAAAATTGAATTTGGGGAACAAGGCATCGATGACCCGGCTTGAATCAGACACGATCCAACCCCGTAACCGTTACACCAAGCACAACTTGATTGTTCCTGCAATCGAAATCAAGAACACAATCAAGAGAGGATAAACACGCAATCTGAAATTGCAAATATGGATGAAGCGAATCACAAGAAAAGGTTCAAGCTCTAAACACAAAAGTACTAATCGCCACAGTGGTGTAGAACAAGAACAGGGGCCCTGGATTACTGTAAAAGGACTTGTCGCCACAGTTACAATAATTCGATCAAGTTTCTCTTTGGAAAACTGAACTAAACAAAACCCCAAACTAAAAGACGGCGGCTACTGAGTTTATGTAGGAAACAAAGACGTCCTAGGGTTGGGGGAGACCAGGGGGGGCGCCCACAACATGGGCTTAAGGCCTGACTCGATACATGGCCCAGTTGGCCCAAAATAGGTGGCACAACACCTTGTCATGGTCACCCCAACTTTGAGTCAAGAATCTACTGTAAACATTTCAGCCCAATCGGAGCAACGAGCAAAAAGTTATGCCTGTTTTACCGAAGGTATGTCAAGATAGGGTTTGAGGGGTGAGGGGGGGGGGGGGAGAAAACCGAATCGGGTAGGGTCTTTTTGTTGGCAACAGATTGTGGGTGTGGTGGGTGGGTGACACGATGGTGAATCCAATGGAAAACACGATGGTGATGGTGGTGTGCAGCGGAGATCAAAACACAAACCGAAATGAAACACAAATTCAAACCAGCAACTGGACTCGACTAGGACACAAACTCAACACTACGGACTCTGAAATTAAATTATGCAAAGGCTAAACAGTGTCTGGGATGGTGGGTAAATTTTTTTTGTAGGCTTTTTCGTGGACAAAAGGTGATGAACACAAACGAATCTAAAGGGAAGAACACGATAATACCTCACGGGGAACCTGGGAATCAGATACCACTTGATATAGATATGGCCCGATCTTCCGAGAGGTAAGGGGATAAAATCAAATTTGGGGAACAAGGCGTCGATGACCCGGCTTGAATCAGACACGATCCAACCCCGCAACCGTTACACCAAGCACATCTTGATTGTTCCTGCAAGCGAAATCGAGAACACAAGCAAGAGAGGATAAACACACAATCTGAAATTGCAAATATGGATGAAGCGAATCACAAGAAAAGGTTCAAGCTCTGAACACAAAAGGACTAATCGCCACAGTGGTGTAGAACAAGAACAGGGGCCCTGGATTACTGTAAAAGGACTTGTCGCCACAGTTACAATTATTCGATCAAGTTTCTCTTTGGAAAACTGAACTAAACATAACCCCAAACTAAAAGACGGAGGCTACTGAGTTTATGTAGGAAACAAAGACGTCCTAGGGTTGGGGGCGACCAGAGGGGGCGCCCACAACATGGGCTTAAGGCCCGACATGATACATGGCCAAGTTGGCCCAAAATAGGTGGCACAACACCTTGTCATGGTCACCTCAACTTTTAGTCAAGAATCTGCTGTAAAAATTTCAGCCCAATCGGAGCAACGAGCAAAAAGTTATGCTTGTTTTACCGAAGGTATGTCAAGATAGGGTTTGAGGGGTGAGGGGGGGGGGGGGGGGAGAAAACCGAATCGGGTAGGGTTTTTTTGTTGGCAACAGATTGTGGGTGTGGTGGGTGGGTGACACGATGGTGAATCCAATGGAAAACACGATGGTGATGGTGGTGTGCAACGGAGATCAAAACACAAACTAAATCGAAACACAAATTCAAACCAACAACTGAACTCGACTAGGAAACAAACTCAACACTACGGACTCTGAAATTAAATTATGCAAAGGCTAAACAGTGTCTGGGATGGTGGGGAAATTTTTTTTTGTAGGCTTTTTCGTGGACAAAAGGTGATGAACACAAACGAATCTAAAGGGAAGAACACGATAATACCTCACGGGGAACCTGGGAATCTGATACCACTTGATGTAGATATGGCTCGATCTTTCGAGAGGTAAGGGGATAAACTCGAATTTGGGGAACAAGGCGTCGATGACCCGGATTGAATCAGACACGATCCAACGCCGGAACCGTTACACCAAGCACAACTTGATTGTTCCTGCAAGCGAAATCGAGAACACATGCAAGAGAGGATAAACACGCAATCTAAAATTGCAAATATGGATGAAGCGAATCACAAGAAAAGGTTCAAGCTCTGAACAGAGAAGGACTAATCGCCACAGTGGTGTAGAACAAGAACAGGGGCCCTGGATTACTGTAAAAGAACTTGTCGCTACAGTTACAATAATTCGATCAAGTTTCTCTTTGGAAAACTGCATTAAAAAAACTCAAAACTAAAAGACGGCGGCTACTGGGTTTATGTAGGAAACAAAGACGTCCTAGGGTTGGGGGCGACCAGGGGGGGGCGCCCATAACATGGGCTTAAGGCCTGACATGATACATGGTCAAGTTGACCCAAAATAGGTGGCACAGCACCTTGTCATGGTCACCTCAACTTTGAGTCAAGAATCTACTGTAAAAATTTCAGCCCAATCGGAGCAACGAGCGAAAAGTTATGCCTGTTTTACCGAAGGTATGTCAAGATAGGGTTTGAGGGGTGAGGGGGGGGGGGGGGAGAAAACCGAATCGGGTAGGATTTTTTGTTGGCAACAAATTGTGGGTGTGGTGGGTGGGTGACACGATGGTGAATCCAATGGAAAATACGGTGGTGATGGTGGTGTGCAGCGGAGATCAAAACACAAACCGAATCGAAACACAAATTCAAACCAGCAACTGAACTCGACTAGGACACAAACTCAACACTAAGGACTCTGAAATTAAATTATGCAAAGGCTAAACAGTATCTAGGATGGTGGGGAAATTTTTTTTGTAGGCTTTTTCGTGGACAAAAGGTGATGAACACAAACGAATCTAAAGGGAAGAACACGATAATACCTCACGGGGAACCTGGGAATCTGATACCACTTGATGTAGACATGGCCCGATCTTCCGAGAGGTAAGGGGATAAACTCGAATTTGGGGAACAAGGCATCGATAACCCGGCTTGAATCAGACATGGTCCAACCCCGCAACCGTTACACCAAGCACAACTTGATTGTTCCTGCAAGCGAAATCGAGAACACAAGCAAGAGAGGATAAACACGCAATCTGAAATTGCAAATATGGATGAAGCAAATCACAAGAAAAGGTTCAAGCTCTGAACACAAAAGGACTAATCGCCACAGTGGTGTAGAAGAAGAACAGGGGCCCTGGATTACTATAAAAGGACTTGTCACCACAGTTACAATAATTCGATCAAGTTTCTCTTTGGAAAACTCAACTAAACAAAACCCAAAACTAAGAGACAGTGGCTACTGAGTTTATGTAGGAAACAAAGACGTCCTAGGGTTGGGGGCGACCAGGGGGGGGGGGCGCCCACAACATGGGCTTAAGGCCCGACACGATACATGGCCAAGTTGGCCCAAAATAGGTGGCACAACACCTTGTCATGGTCATATATTATGACTTACGACCCTTCTGGAGCTAGGACCAGAACCAAAACGACGGCGTCGTCGTCCTCTTTCCAACGCATCAAAGAACGCCTCGTTTGGACGTCGGATGTGGAAGATATCATCAAAACCATGAAGGGGTGTCGGCTGAATCCGAGACGAACGCGGCGACCGAGTTGGTGACGACTTGTAACTTGGGGAAGGCCATGATAGGCGCGTATCCAGCATGGTGATGTCCTCATCAATTTATTTTTTATAAAATTATATGCTATCCTACTTTTGAATTTTGCTTTTTGTCGGTGTTGGGCTTGCCGCAACTGTTCGAGAAAAAAAAAGTATGCACCGTTCGGACAACGGATGCAAAAGTTATGCTCGTTTTAGGTTTAGGTCTCCTTTTTCATGTGCTTACAGCCACAGTGTGATGAACCGTGTGCTCGAATGATTTGGATTACCTTCCATGGTTCCTTGTGTACCCATAAACGCAGTAGTCTAGGTGCGGTTCATGATACGGTGGGCGAGTCCTGCACCGCGATGGAGTTCGACGCTGTATTGAATATAACATGCTAGCAGTAGGAGGTACTCAGGGCAGCATCTCAACCATAGGGAAGTTTTTATTTTGTAAAAAATTATATACTATTCTACTCTTTGAATTTCATTTTTTGTCGGTGTTGGCCTCTCCGCAACCTTTCTAGAAAAAAAAAGTATGCACTGATCGAAGAACGGATGCAAAAGTTATCCTCGTTTTAGGTTATAGGTCTCCTTTTTCATGTGCTTGCATCCACGGTGTGATGAACCGCATGCCCGAATGATGTGAGTTACCTTCCATAGTTCTTTGTGTACCTATAAACGCGGTAGTCTAGGCGCGGTTCATGATATGGTGGGCGAGTCCTCCACCGTGATGGAGTTTGATGTTGTATTGAATATAACATGCTAGCAGTAGGAGGTACTCGGGATGGTATCTCAAACATATGGGAAGTATTTATTTTTTATAAAATTATATGCTATTCTACTCTTTGAATTTCGCTTTTTGTCGGTGTTGGCCTTGCCGCAACCTTTCTAGAAAAAAAAAGTATGCACCAATCGGACAACGGATGCAAAAGTTATGCTCGTTTTAGGTTATAGATCTCCTTTTTCATGTGTTTACATCCACGGTGTGATGAACCACGTGCCCGAATGATGTGGGTTACCTTCCATAGTTCCTTGTGTACCCATAAACGCTGTAATCTAGGCGTGGTTCATGATATGGTGGGCGAGTCCTCCACCGCGATGGTGTTCGTCGCTGTATTGAATGTAACATGCTAGCAGTAGGAGGTACACGAGGCAGTATCTCAACCATAGGGAAGTATTTATTTTTTATAAAATTATATACTATTCTTCTCATTGAATTTCGCATTTTGTCGGTGTTGGCCTTGCCACAACCTTTCAAGAAAAAAAAGTATGCACTGATCAGACAACGGATGTAAAAGTTATGCTCGTTTTAGGTTTAGGTCTCCTTTTTCGTGTGCTTACAGCCACGGTGTGATGAACCGCGTGCCCGAATGAAGTGGGTTACCTTCCATAGTTTTTTGTGTACCCATAAACGCGGTAGTCTAGGCGCGGTTCATGATATGGTGGGCAAGTCCTCCACCGCGATGGAGTTCGACGTTGTATTGAATGTAACATGCTAGCAGTAGGAGGTACTCGAGGCGGTATCTCAACCATAGGGAAGTATTTATTTTTTATAAAATTATATGCTATTCTACTCTTTGAATTTTGCTTTTTGGCGGTGTTGGCCTTGCCGCAACCTTTCTAGAAAAAAAGTATGCCCCAAACATGTGACACCCCAGGTGTCCCATTCCAATTAACAAGCATAAGAAGCACAAGGATATGAGTAAGGATGGCATGAAATAGGAAAGCCTCCCAAAAATTTGGAATTTATCCTAGGAAAAACAAAAACCCTGCAACCAAATTATGAAGCAATTTAAAAATTTTCTATATAACATATATCAAGTAAATTCATAATCAGAATGGTAACAATAAAAATAGAATTTTATGAATTTATTGAGCATTTTATCTAAATTGCAAAAGACACAATTAATTAAGTAATGCTTAAGTATCTATTTGAGGCAATTATTAAATACTAAAAATATTTTTATGGAAAACACAAATAAAATTCACCAGGGTGTTCTCCACTATTTAAGTAGTCAACTCACCAAGTTATACAATTTTTGGGAATTTCTAGCTATTTTATTTTGATTTCCCAAAATCCAGCATTGACCAGGGACCTTTTTGCGAAGAATCTGAAAGTTTGGGGGGTTCAGAGAAAAATCCTTTCTCCTTCTTCCTCCATTGGCCGGCGAAGCTCTCCCCGCCGATTCTCTCTCTATCGACGCCGACGTACCGAACGGACGGCCATCATTCCAGCCTCGGGACCGAGCGCGCGCTTCAGCGCCCCCCCCTGCCACTGCCTCGCCGCCCGAGCCCGGCCAACGGCCTTCTTCCTTCCCCTCTCCTCTGCACGCCATTGACATGACCTTGCCGCTCGGCCACCCTGCTCCCGACCGTTCCCATCACTCCGGCCAAACGCAAACCGGTGCGCTGACCCTTGCACCACCACGTGACACCCTCCGAGCACTCTCATTTCAACTCCCTGCACTCTGCTCCCCACTCTCTTCTTCTCATTCCTCCACCATTCCGCCATTTCGGAGCTCCAGCGCAAGCTCGAGCCCTGCTTTCCCATTGCCTCCCAACCCGATTCAAAGACACACACACAGCGCATTCTCCCTGAGCGACTCTCCCTCGCCACCATCCCCCTCCACTTCGTGAGCATCGCAAGTAATTCGAGTTTTTCCCCTTGGAACCTATCCGGCGATCCCCATTGCCGCAGCTCAAAATTCACCAAGCACCATAAGCCCTCCGATCCGGTTCTTGCACATCTAGGTGCGCACACCCCTCGACGGTTTTCCTTGACCCCTAGTACCGTGTTTGATCGCTTCTTTGCGTGCAGAGACAATTTTTCCCTGGACTCTACCATCGTCGCCGTTCGTTGAAGCCGCCTCGTCTACGAGCTACTAGTTCCGGCCCGAGTCCACGACGACATCATCAACGCCGGTGTTCTCCGCCTTCTGCTGGTGCTCTACGCGAAGACGACGACCGATTTGCTGCCCCCTACCAGAAACGCGACACCGTCGAAGATCAGAGTTCCGCTGCCGCTCGACGTCGACCATCTCCGGTGAGCCTCTGTCCTCGCCAACCCTCCAGACGTGTTCGCCTCGACGTGCATGATAGAAAAATGCTTCCGTGGCGAGTTTCCCTCGCGTGTGCTTGCCAGCGGCGAGCTTGACAGCTCTCCGGCGAGCTCCGGCGCCGCTGACCCGTCGTCCGACTGGCGCCTACTAGCAGCCGAGCTGGAGCCGAAGTGGCGTTGACGTGTCTGCTGACCTGTCCCGACGTGGCAACGTTTTAATAGAAAAATGCCAAGAAAATTCCAGAAAACCATTAAGACTTCAAAAATTCATAGTAAATCGATTTCAAACCCAAATCGGCCCAAACCAATTTTGCTGGGTTCATCTTTTAGAGTTCTGTTTTAGTAAAATGATAAATCATAGTCTCTGTACATGTATTTTTATTAATTCATTTAATTGCTTATACACTAGTTAATTCACTAGAAATTCTAGGAACAAAATTTATCCTGATTTTTGGCATGCTCAATAAACATATGATTATCTACCACCACAAATTTTGGTTTGATAAAATATGGATTATTTTTGGCTCTGGAATTTATTTAGTGTGTTTATTTAAATTAATTCTAGGAATTATTTTATAATTAACTGGCCCATGTCACTTGGCACAAAAATCTCTCACACAAGCCTCTGAGCCTAGTAAATTACATAAGTCCAGAAACCTAAGTTTACTTAATTAAATCAAATTAATTGCTCATACCACTATTTTACTTTAATAAATGCTAGTAATTAGAGTAATTATATCCAGAGGCTATAAATTGGTAAAAATACAATTCATCTATGTCCCTGTTCATGCTAAATCATTCAACATCAGAATCAATTGGTTACTATTGTAATTGCTTAATTATTTTGAAGGACTATAACAACCCTAAATAAATGATTAACACACATAAAATGATGAAACTCTAATTTGTTTCTTTGAAGCATATGGCTTCAAGAACATAATAATAATAATAATCAATATTAAAGACATTGTGCATCATATCATTGCATTCTATGGTATTTTGATAATACCGACAATTCAATTCTATCATATAGGCTACAACAACCTAGAGTAGGAACAAGAAGATCTTCAGAAGGACCTTGATCCCCAGGAGCAAGACGTTGTAGTTTCTAGCACTAACATCGATCCAGGCAAGCCCCGGTTTGCATTTGCCCATTTATAAAAATTGCTAGTTTATATCACTGCTACGTCTATGATTGTTTGATGCATTAGATCATAGGAGTTGATTGGAAATCCACCTTGCATGACCCCCAAATGACCCTTGCTTATTATTAGAACTGTGATAGGAACGGTACTGTATCGCTATGCTTAAGGACTATTAGTCTCGGTAGACCTTATTACTATGACTTGATCACTAAATATGAACTTAATGGAAGAAGTTTACATTAATGTTATGGCCGGGCAGGGATTATGCATGTATAGGTTGCGGTCACACATGGGTGTTGACTGCGGTAGCCCTGCCTTGCCCACCCTAGGACCCGTCCCTGGTCGGCCCCTTGGTCAAGTCTCGAACAGTACCGAAAGAATGCTAGTCTATGGGTACTAGTAAACTGATGTAGCATTGACGCGGCAATTAGGACGGTACCTAGTACAGTGGTCGTTGACCCTTCTGCTGCTGGAGTGGGCGGTCCACACCGCGAAGTACTGCTGGCAGGATGGCATGCCCACTCGCTGAGACTGGACCCGGACCAAGTTGTTTTCGTCCTTGCGAAAGGTTGCCATATACGACCTTAATTGGTACGTATGTGTCGTGTATTTCGGGTTTTCCCAGCTGGTGTAAATTGATGGCAATTGCTGTCACTCGCAGTAAAGAGTACCGCTTGGTCACTGAGTCGTCACGTAGTTGCATCATGAAAGTTGATTATTGCCCCTTCAGTTGATTATCTCTACTGATGCTCTTGTACTGCTGTCACCCCTGTATTGGCTTTATTATCTTATATAGCTCCACTAAAGTTACACTTTTGCTTCACCCAATTAACATGGCTCAATAAAACTCGATAGAACTAATAGGTTGCTTAGTGCGAGTCCTTTCAATAAGCTACCCTATTAGAGCCCTTGCATGTCTAGGTGATTCGACGGGTAAGTCTTGCTGAGTAATTAGTACTCAGGCTTTGTGCCATCGTTGTTTACAGGTCATGAAGAGATTGAATTGCCTGAGAATGTGATGCCTTGGGACGTGCAAGTCCCTGAGGGTTGGACTGCCCACTGGGAGTCTGACTCGCCGCCGCAGTGATGTGTGTGCTGCTAGGGTGATGGTTCTCCGGGCAGGGATCATCACTACGCTGTATCGTCGAGCTTGTAGTTTCTTTACATTAATTGCTTCCGCTGTTTGCAAAACATTATGAACTTGTATTAATTCCGCTGCACTCTGAACCCTCGAATTATCATAATATTCTACTTAAATTTGGACCAATGTTGTATTATCAAGTGTCTGCGCTATCAGCACCGTCGGGACCTCGATCCTGCGGGGAGGGGCGCCTCAGCTGGTATCAGAGCCGTGGTCCATGATAATACAACAAATAAATCGTATTTTCAAAAAACTACGACGTTTACGAGTGAGGATACGTTAGTATTGCCCATATAGATATTAGGGTGGTGACAAAGCTAACATGAGTTATGTTTGTTTAAATATTGTATCTACGGCTTCTTCAAACGAAGGTACGTGCATGCTTAACCGACACGTGTGATATCGGTGTCTGTGCTCGCAGACGGATACGAGACACTGTTGGCTCGTGACTTATCACGGGGCGATCCTTTTCCATGGATCGTTACTAGTAGAAATGTGCTTATTTTCATAGTTTCTTTTGAATTTGATGTATTGTTTCTGCAATGGATCTTCTGCAGGTACACTAATGCCGTTAGTATAACTTTTAGCTTGACTTACGTGATGAGTGCGGGTCGTCACCAAATATCCGTGCCGCTAAGTATCGGCAATTCATGTGTTGAGTTGTGAGGAACGATAGGTTAATTAAGTAAAACTCCTTGCATCATGCATTCCTTATGTAACTAAACTAAAATGTGGTTCTCTTCTTGCCCACCTAATTTCTAAGTATGATAAGTATAAAAAAAATCGAGCTACAAATCCAATGGTCACGATAACAAGAATCTGTCCTGTTTTGGTCGTCAACTTCAAAAATTCATAACTAATAAAATACTTAAGCAAATAAGGCATATAAATGCTTCTCAAAAAGATCTCAACACCCTCTATCACCATAATTCGAAATATAATTTTAGTATAACAGTAACAACCTCAGAAATAGAGAACAAGTAAAATCCGTTAACTTGCTGTTTTCAGCATAACCCTGAACTTAAAAATTTCATAACTGGAGTTGTACTTCGAATTAAAAGGTGTGTGAGCCCAATCTGGAAAGCTATGAAAGTCTACTATAACATGGTGCCAAGCCCCAGTTCTGAAGATTTCATTTGCTAGTCAAAACGCTCACTTTTCTCACAACTGGACAGTCAAGAATGAAACTGCAATAAGAATCGTTACCGTATTATCGCCCCTTGAGACTGGAAAATGATAAACTAAAACTGGTTTCCGTATTAACAGCACTTTATATGATATGCATTCCTCGTTGTGGAACACTATACTCACCATTGGGTAGTTGTTTCAGATGGGTGATCACGGTTTTGAGGAGTTTACGCACGACGGGTGGCGCTACACCACCGGCCTCCACCACCGTGGCTTTCCTACACTTTTGTGGGATTTTCTCCGCTTGCTGGGCTACGACGAGCCGCCCTCCTACAAGGGCCATGAGGTCCACCGCCATGGTGTGACCCTTGCAAAGGTGCACATCAGCGTGCCCACTCACCCGCGCAACCTCGGCATGGCGGGGATCGAGAGCTTGGCGACTTGTGGGAGCCTTCGTGAGGGCTTGGAGAGAGTCACCCACAGGGCTCTCACCCACTTCTGCGGGCGCCACACGGTAGCGCTCTCTGGGACTCCGTTTGAGATGATCTCGATCTGGCACCAGGCCAACCCGGTCTGGCAGAGGCGCATGAGGCGCATCGCCCGCAATGACTACTCGACGTATCACGCGGGGTACCACCGTGTGTCCCACTACTCCGAGTACCTCCTCAACTTGGATGAGGAGGCTAGCAGACATAGCAGGATCCTACTGGCTGACGCTGAGCAGGTCTGGACACAGAGGAACGACCTGCAGACACAGGTGGACACACAGCAGAGGGAGGTTCAGCGGTTGACCGCTGCTCTTGAGGCGAGTGAGACTCGTGTTACTGAGCTCACTGGACAGCGCGACACTCTTGCGCAGGAGGTCGATAGACGTGGCACGATTATGCAGCAGCGTGCCAACCACAACGAGCACCTACAGCATCAATTGACGGCTGCACAGCACGAGACGGAGCTTATGGGAGAGGACTTGGAGACCCTGGCTCACGAGAACCAGGGCCTGCAGGAGCAGCTAGAGGCGGCTCTAGCACCTCAGGCAGCACCAGAGGAGGAGGAGCCGCAGGAGGATATGGACGAGGAGTCTAATGTAGACTATGAGGCACTAGTTGGAGACAGGACCTAGGGATCGTGGTAGATCGGACTAGGTCGTGTAGGTAGGACTGGATGGGTTGGTAGCTTTTGTTGATTCACGCGAGAATGTTGTATTTTGGGATCACTGCGCGATATGCTTTTGTAGCTCGATGGTCACAAATTCCGAGTCCATGTACTTAAGGATATGTTGACTCACGTTGTGAATTGGTCGTACTATTTTAGCTATCTTTATTGCAATCAAGGATTCATAAGATACGTTTTGACTCAATCAAAGTACTTTCCTTGTAGATGGCTGAAAACAATGAACAAGCCCCACCGGGTTAGGAGATCACGGACGGGTTGGAATTCACCGGGATGGTTCACCTGTTGTGGAGAATTCTTCGGTGGTTTGGAAATCACACTCCTCCCACTTATGTTGGCAAGGAATATCAGGAGTATGAAGTTACCTCCTGCGTTGTTCATGTGGCGGTTCCCACCAATTATTCATTTTCTCCGGCATGGGAGTCTTGGACTGTTAACGTCTCTGGGACCCGATTTACCCACCACCTGGAATATTGCTGCTTTTAAGGCACTCACACAATTCTGTGAAGACCGCAAGCATGATGTTGCTGGAACACCCGTCGCCTTGCTGTCCATCAACGACGTGACAGATCTTGAGTGGATTAGGCATGTGGACTTCATTTTCGATCCAAACCACCGCCATCATGACCCCATGCTGCCCATAATAGAGTATTGTGGCCTTTCCACATTCGCTTTATGCACCAACTTGTGCCGACTACTGAACATGTATCAGTGTGCCCTCCGGTTTTCGGAAGCCGAAAAGCGAGCTAAGGATGTGGAGATTTCAGAACTGAACCAACAAATCAAAGCAAAGAATGAGGAGATGGACATGATTATAGAAGAGCGTGATCAAGCCCTTGTTGGATGCCAAACATTTTGAGCAGGATATGATCGAGGCTCAAGATGATTTTGATGCGTTCAAAGCTGCCCATCTTCCGTTGAAGGGAATTGGGATGAGATCACATTGGAGTATGGAGAACAAGAGGACGTAGAGATGGCACCCGCTGAAATTAATGATGTGGAAATGGTAGAGAACCCGTAGAGCCCACAGAGCCAGACGATTTAGACCAGGATTAGACACTCGCTACCCCCGGTCTTATGCCCATGTAGTATATGTATCTTGATGTCTGATTGTAGGATTATGAATCTTGCATAATGTGTCCGAAATACCGTAGCTAGACGTTGACGTAGGCGTGTAAGAACTATGTGATGATGCCCTTCGGACAACCATGTACTTCCGAATTGGATTAATGAGAATGTTATACCTTTGGAATTTTTGTGTGTGCCTCTGCAATTTATATTCTTGCACATGTGACTTCTATGGATTAATTTGAGAGATTACTAATGTGCAATCATGTAAATTGCAGCATGGTTGGTACTCGAAATCAGGATGACCAAGAGCTCTCAACAGGGAGCTATGCTCAGCCCTCACTGGCAGAAATCCTCGCTACAGTGATCAACCGTCCAGCAAAAGAAGCTGAGTTGCTCCGTCACCTCGTGAAGAATACGTCCAACCTTGGAGGACGTGGGGTAAACCGCAACAATAACCAGCCTCATCAGTGCACGTACTCGGACTTTTTGGGTACCCATCCACCGA
>MU847721.1:0-43381 GCA_032690845.1 Eleusine coracana subsp. coracana
ACTGCCCCGAATACCTCCTACAGCCAGCATGTTACATTCAATAAAGCGTCGAACTCCATCGTCGTGGAGGACTCGCCCACCATATCATGAACCGCGCCTAGACTACCGAGTTTATGGGTACACAAGGAACCATGGAAGGTAACCCACATCCCTCTGGCCACACGGTTCAGTACACCGTGTGTGTAAGCACACAAAAAATAAGACCTATAACCTAAAACGAGCATAACTTTTGCGTCCCCTGTGCGTTCAGGGCATACTTTTTTTCTAGAAAGCTTGCGACGAGGCCAATACCGACAAAAAGCAAAATTCAAGGAATAGAATAGTATATATTTTTTTATAAAATAAATACTTTCCTATGGTTAAGATACTACCCTGAATACCTCCTACTGCCAGCATGTTACATTCAATACAGCGTCGAACTCCATCGTGGTGGCGGACTCGCTCACCGTATCATGAACCCTGTCTAGACTACCGAGTTTATGGGTACACAAGGAACCATGGAAGGTAACCCACATCCCTCGGCCACGCGGTTCAGCACACTGTGTGTGTAAGCCCATGAAAAATGAGACCTATAACCTAAAACGAGCATAACTTTTGCATTCGTTGTCCAAGCGGGGCATAATTTTTTTTCTAGAAAGCTTGCGGCGAGGTCAATACCGACAAAAAGCAAAATTCAAACAGTAGAATAGTATATAACTTTTTACAAAATAAATACATCCCTATGGTTAAGATACTGCCCCGAATACCTCCTACTGCCAGCATGTTACATTCAATACAGTGTCAAACTCCATCGTGGTGGAGGACTCGCCCACCGTATCATGAACCGCGCCTAGACTACCGATTTTATGGGTACACAAGGAACCATGGAAGGTAACCCACATCCCTCGGTCATGCGGATCAGCACACCGTGTGTGTAAGCACACGAAAAATGAGACCTATACCTAAAACGAGCATAACTTTTGCATCCGTTGTCCGTTCGGGGCATTACTTTTTTTTCTAGAAAGCTTGCGACGAAGGCCAATACCGACAAAAAGCGAAATTCAAAGAGTAGAATAGTATATAATTTTTTATCAAATAAATACTTCCCTATGGTTAAGATACTGTCCCGAATACCTCCTACTGCCAGCATGTTACATTCAATACAGCGTCGAACTCCATCGTCGTGGAGGACTCGCCCACCGTATCATGAACCGCGCCTAGACTACCGAGTTTATGGGTACACAAGGAACCATGAAGGTAACCCACATCCCTCGGCCACGCGGTTCAGCACACTGTGGGTGTAAGCACATGAAAAATGAGACCTATAACCTAAAACGAGCATAACTTTTGCATCCATTGTCCGATCGGGGCATACTTTTTTTTCTAGAAAGCTTGCGACGAGGCCAATACCGACAAAAAGCAAAATTCAAGGAATAGAATAGTATATAATTTTTTACAAAATAAATACATTCCCTATGGTTAAGATACTGCCCCGAATACCTCCTACTGCTAGCATGTTACATTCAATACAGCGTCGAACTCCATCGTGGTGGAGGACTCGCCCACCGTATCATGAACCGCGCCTAGACTACCGAGTTTATGGGTACACAAGGAACCATGGAAGGTAACCCACATCCCTCGGCCACGCGGTTCAGCACACCGTGTGTGTAAGCACACAGAAAAATAAGACCTATAACCTAAAACGAGCATAACTTTTGCGTCCTTGTCCGATTCGGGGCATACTTTTTTTTCTAGAAAGCTTGCGACGAGGCCAATACCGACAAAAAGCGAAAATTCAAGAATAGAATAGTATATAATTTTTTATAAAATAAATACTTCCCTATGGTTAAGATACTACCCTGAATACCTCCTACTGCCAGCATGTTACATTCAATACAGCGTCGAACTCCATCGTGGTGGAGGACTCGCCCACCGTATCATGAACCGCGCCTAGACTACCGGTTTATGGGTACACAAGGAACCATGGAAGGTAACCCACATCCCTCGGCCACGCGGATCAGCACACCGTGTGTGTAAGCCCATGAAAAATGAGACCTATAACCTAAAACGAGCATAACTTTTGCATTCGTTGTCCAATTCGGGCATACTTTTTTTTCTAGAAAGCTTGCGGCGAGGCCAACACCGACAAAAAGCCAAAATTCAAGGAATAGAATAGTATATAATTTTTTACAAAATAAATACATTCCCTATGGTTAAGATACTGCCCCGAATACCTCCTACTGCAGCATGTTACATTCAATACAGCGTCGAACTCCATCGTGGTGGAGGGACTCGCCCACCGTATCATGAACCACGCCTAGACTACCGAGTTTATGGGTACACAAGGAACCATGGAAGGTAACCCACATCCCTCGGCCACGCGGTTCAGCACACCGTGTGTGTAAGCACACGAAAAATGAGACCTATAACCTAAAACGAGCATAACTTTGCGTCCGTTGTCCGTTCGGGGCATACTTTTTTTCTAGAAAGCTTGCGACGAGGCCAATACCGACAAAAAGCAAAATTCAAAGAGTAGAATAGTATATAATTTTTTACAAAATAAATACTTCCCTATGGTTAAGATACTGCCCGAATACCTCCTACTGCCAGCATGTTACATTCAATAAAGCGTCGAACTCCATCGTGGTGGAGGACTCGCCCACCGTATCATGTACCGCGCCTAGACTACCGAGTTTATGGGTATACAAAGGAACCATGGAAGGTAACCCACATCCCTCGGCCACGCGGTTCAGCACACCGTGTGTGTAAAGCACACGAAAAATGAGACCTATAACCTAAAACGAGCATAACTTTTGCGTCCGTTGTCTGTTCGGGGCATACTTTTTTTTCTAGAAAGCTTGCGACGAGGCCAATACCGACAAAAAGTAAAATTCAAAGAGTACAATAGTATATAATTTTTTACAAAATAAATACTTCCCTATTGTTAAGATACTGCCCCGAATACCTCCTACTGCCAGCATGTTACACTTCAATAAAGCGCCGAACTCCATCGTCGTGGAGGACTCGCCCACCGTATCATGAACCGCGCCTACTACCGAGTTTATGGGTACACAAGGAACCATGGAAGGTAACCCACATCCCTCGGTCACACGGTTCAGCACACCGTGTGTGTAAGCACACAAAAATAAGACCTATAACCTAAAATGAGCATAACTTTTGCGTCCATTGTCCGTTTGGGGCATACTTTTTTTTCTAGAATGCTTGCGACGAGGCCAATACCAACAAAAGCGAAATTCAAGGAATAGAATAGTATATAATTTTTTTATAAAATAAATACTTCCCTATGGTTAAGATACTACCCTGAATACCTTCTACTGCCAGCATGTTACATTCAATACAGCATCGAACTCCATCGTGGTGGCGGACTAGCCCACCGTATCATGAACCCTGCCTAGACTACCGGGTTTATGGGTACACAAGGAACCATGGAAGGTAACCCACATCCCTCGGCCACGCGAATCAGCACACCGTGTGTGTAAGCCCATGAAAAATGAGACCTATAACCTAAAACGAGCATAACGTTTACATTCGTTGTCCAATCGGGATATACTTTTTTTTCAAGAAAGCTTGCGGCGAGGTCAATACCGACAAAAAGCAAAATTCAAAGAGTAGAATAGTATATAATTTTTTACAAAATAAATACATTCCCTATGGTTAAGATACTGCCCCGAATACCTCCTACTGCCAGCATGTTACATTCAATACAGCGTCGAAACTCCATCGTGGTGGAGGACTCGCCCACCGTATCATGAACCGCGCCTAGACTACCGAGTTTATGGGTACACAAGGAACCATGGAAGGTAACCCACATCCCTCGGCCACGCGGTTCAGCACACCGTGTGTGTAAGCACATGAAAAATGAGACCTATAACCTAAAACGAGCATAACTTTTGCGTCCGTTGTCCATTCGGGGCATACTATTTTTTCTAGAAAGCTTGCGGCGAGGCCAATACCGACAAAAAGAGAAATTCAAGGAGTAGAATAGTATATAATTTTTTACAAAATAAATACTTCCCTATGGTTAAGATACTGCCCGAATACCTCCTACTGCCAGCATGTTACATTCAATAAAGCGTCGAACTCCATCGTGGTGGAGGACTCGCCCACCGTATCATGAACCGCGCCTAGACTACCGAGTTTATGGGTACACAAGGAACCATGGAAGGTAACCCACATCCCTCGGCCACAGCGGTTCAGCACACCGTGTGTGTAAGCACACGAAAAATGAGACCTATAACCTAAAATGAGCATAACTTTTGCGTCCGTTGTCCGTTCGGGGCATACTTTTTTTTCTAGAAAGCTTGCGACGAGGCCAATACCGACAAAAAGCGAAATTCAAGGAATAGAATAGTATATAATTTTTTTATAAAATAAATACTTCCCTATGGTTAAGATACTACCCTGAATACCTTCTACTGCCAGCATGTTACATTCAATACAGCATCGAACTCCATCGTGGTGGCGGACTAGCCCACCGTATCATGAACCCTGCCTAGACTACCGGGTTTATGGGTACACAAGGAACCATGGAAGGTAACCCACATCCCTCGGCCACGCGGTTCAGCACACCGTGTGTGTAAGCCCATGAAAAATGAGACCTATAACCTAAAACGAGCATAACGTTTACATTCGTTGTCCGTTCGGGGCATACTTTTTTTCTAGAAAGCTTGCGACGAGGCCAATACCGACAAAAAGCGAAATTCAAAGAGTAGAATAGTATATAATTTTTTACAAAATAAATACTTCCCTATGGTTAAGATACTGCCCCGAATACCTCCTACTGCCAGCATGTTACATTCAATAAAGCGTCGAACTCCATCGTCGTGGAGGACTCGCCCACCGTATCATGAACCGCGCCTAGACTACCGAGTTTATGGGTACACAAGGAACCATGGAAGGTAACCCACATCCCTCGGCCACAGCGGTTCAGCACACCGTGTGTGTAAGCACACGAAAAATGAGACCTATAACCTAAAACGAGCATAACTTTTGCGTCCGTTGTCTTTCGGGGCATACTTTTTTTTCTAGAAAGCTTGCGACGAGGCCAATACCGACAAAAAGCGAAAATTCAAAGAGTAGAATAGTATATAATTTTTTACAAAATAAATACTTCCCTATGGTTAAGATACTGCCCGAATACCTCCTACTGCCAGCATGTTACATTAATAAAGCGTCGAACTCCATCGTGGTGGAGGACTCGCCCACTCGTATCATGTACCGCGCCTAGACTACCGAGTTTATGGGTATACAAGGAACCATGGAAGGTAACCCACATCCCTCGGCCACGCGGTTCAGCACACCGTGTGTGTAAGCACACGAAAAATGAGACCTATAACCTAAAATGAGCATAACTTTTGCGTCCGTTGTCCGTTCGGGGCATACTTTTTTTCTAGAAAGCATTGCGGCGAGGCCAAGTACCGACAAAAAGAGAAATTCAAGGAATAGAATAGTATATAATTTTTTACAAAATAAATACTTCCCTATGGTTAAGATACTACCCTGAATACCTTCTACTGCCAGCATGTTACATTCAATACAGCATCGAACTCCATCGTGGTGGCGGACTAGCCCACCGTATCATGAACCCTGCCTAGACTACGAGGTTTATGGGTACACAAGGAACCATGGAAGGTAACCCACATCCCTCGGCCACGCGGTTCAGCACACCGTGTGTGTAAGCCATGAAAAATGAGACCTATAACCTAAAACGAGCATAACGTTTACATTCGTTGTCCAATCGGGATATACTTTTTTTTCTAAGAAAGCTTGCGGCGAGGTCAATACCGACAAAAAGCAAAATTCAAAGAGTAGAATAGTATATAATTTTTTACAAAATAAATACATCCCTATGGTTAAGATACTGCCCCGAATACCTCCTACTGCCAGCATGTTACATTCAATACAGCGTCAAACTCCATCGTGGTGGAGGACTCGCCCACCATATCATGAATCGCGCCTAGATTACCGAGTTTATGGGTACACAAGCAACCATGGAAGGTAACCCACATCCCTCGGCCACGCGGTTCAGCACACCATGGGCGTAAGCACATGAAAAATGAGACCTATAACCTAAAACGAGCGTAACTTTTGCGTCCGTTGTCCATTCGGGGCATACTATTTTCTCTAGAAAAGCTTGCGGCGAGGCCAATACCGAGAAAAAGAGAAATTCAAGGAGTAGAATAGTATATAATTTTTTACAAAATCAATACTTCCCTATGGTTAAGATACTGCCCGAATACCTCCTACTGCCAGCATGTTACATTTAATCAAGCGTCGAACTCCATTGTGGTGGAGGACTCGCCCATCGTATCATGTACCGCGCCGAGACTACCGAGTTTATGGGTATAAAAGGAACCATGGAAGGTAACCCACATCCCTCGGCCACGCGGTTCAGCACACCGTGTGTGTAAGCACACGAAAAATGAGACCCATAACCTAAAATGAGCATAACTTTTGCGTCCGTTGTCCGTTCGGGGCATTCTTTTTTTTACAAAGCAAGCGGCGAGGCCAGTATCGGCAAAAAGAGAAATTCAAGGACTAAAATAGTATATAATTTTTTACAAAATAAATACTTCCCTATGGTTAAGATACTGCCCCGAATACCTCCTACTGCCAGCATGTTACATTCAATACAGTGTCAAACTCCATCGTCATGGAGGACTCGCCCCCTGTATCATGAACCGCGTCTAGACTACCAAGTTTATGGGTACACATGGAACCATGGAAGGTAACCCACATCCCTCGGCCACGCGGTTCAACACACCTTGGGTATAAGCACACGGAAAAGGAGACCTATAACCTAAAACGAGCATAACTTTTGCATCCGTTGTCCGATTAGGGCATACTTTTTTTTCTGGAAAGCTCTCGATGACGCCAACACCGACAAAAAGAGATATTCAAAGAGTAGAATAGTATATAACTTTTTACAAAATAAGTACTTCCCTATGGTTAAGATACTGCCCTGAATACCTCCTACTGTCAGCATGTTACAATCAATACAACATCGAACTCCATCGTGGTGGAGGACTCGCCCATCGTATCATGAACCGTGCCTAGACTACCGAGTTTATGGGTACACAAGGAACCATGGAAGGTAATCCACATCCCTCGACCACGCGGTTCAGCACACCATGGGTGTAAGCACTTGAAAAATGAGACCTGTAACCTAAAACGAGCATAACTTTTGTGTCCGTTGTCCGTTCGAGGCACACTTTTTTTCTAGAAAGCTTGCGATGAGGCCAATACCGACAAAAAGCAAATTTCAAAGTGTAGATTAGTATATAATTGTTTACAAAATAAATACTTCCCTATGGTTAAGATACTGCCCTGAATACCTCCTACTGCCAGCATGTTACATTCAATACAACGTCGAACTCCATCGTGGTGGAGGACTCGCCCACCGTATCATGAACCGTGTCTAGACTATCGAGTTTATGGGTACACAAGCAACCATGGAAGGTAACCCACATCCCTTGGCCACGCGGTTCAGCACACCGTGGGTGTAAGCACATGAAAAATGAGACCTATAACCTAAAACGAGCATAACTTTTGCGTCCGTTGTCCGTTCGGGGCATACTTTTTTTTCTAGAAAGCTTGCAGCGAGGCCAATACCGGCAAAAAGAGAAATTCAAGGAGTAGAATAGTATATAATTTTTTACAAAATCAATACTTCCCTATGGTTAAGATACTGTCCTAAATACCTTCTACTGCCAGCATGTTACATTCAATACAGTGTCGAACTCCATCGTGGTGGAAGGACTTGCCCACCGTATCATGAACCGCGCCTAGACTACCGAGTTTGTGGGTACACAAGCAACCATGTAAGGCAACCCACATCCCTCGACCACGCGGTTCAGCACACCATGTGTGTAAGCACACAAAAAATGAGACCTATAACCTAAAATGAGCGTAACTTTTGCGTCCGTTGTCTATTCGGGAGCATACTTTTTTTCTACAAAGCTTGCGACGAGGCCAATACCAACAAAAAGCAAAATTCAAAGAATAGAATAGTATATAATTTTTTATAAAATAAATACTTCCCTATGGTTAAGATATTGCCCCGAATACCTCCAACTGCCAGCATGTTACATTCAATACAGCGTTGAACTCCATCGTCGTGGAGGACTTGCCCCCCGTATCATGAACCGTGTCTAGACTACCGAGTTTATGGGTACACAAGGAACCATGGAAGGTAACCCACATCCCTCGGCCATGCGGTTCAGTACACCTTGGGTAAGCACATGAAAAAGGAGACCTATAACCTAAAACGAGCATAACTTTTGTATCCGTTGTCCGATTAGGGCATACTTTTTTTTCTAGAAAGCTCTCGACGAGGCCAACACCGACAAAAAGAGAAATTCAAAGAGTAGAATAGTATATAATTTTTTACAAAATAACTACTTCCCTATGGTTAAGATACTGCCCTGAATACCTCCTACTGCCAGCATGTTACATTCAATACAACATCGAACTCCATCGTGGTGGAGGACCCGCCCATCGTATCATGAACCGCGCCTAGACTACCGAATTTATGGGTACACAAGGAATCATGGAAGGTAACCCACATCCCTCGGCCACGCGGTTCAGCACACCGTGTGTGTAAGCACACGAAAAATGAGACCCATAACCTAAAATGAGCATAACTTTTGCGTCCGTTGTCCGTTCGGGGCATTCTTTTTTTTACAAAGCAAGCGGCGAGGCCAGTATCGGCAAAAAGAGAAATTCAAGGACTAAATAGTATATAATTTTTTACAAAATAAATACTTCCCTATGGTTAAGATACTGCCCCGAATACCTCCTACTGCCAGCATGTTACATTCAATACAGCGTCAAACTCCATCGTGGTGGAGGACTCGCCCACCGTATCATGAACCGCGCCTAGACTACCGAGTTTATGGGTACACAAGGAACCATGGAAGGTAACCCACATCCCTCGGCCACGCGGTTCAGCACACCGTGGTGTAAGCACATGAAAAATGAGACCTATAACCTAAAACGAGCATAACTTTTGCGTCCGTTGTCCGATTCGGGGCATACTTTTTTTCTAGAAAGCTTGCGAGCGAGGCCAATACCGACAAAAAGAGAAATTCAAGGAGTAGAATAGTATATAATTTTTTACAAAATAAATACTTCCCTATGGTTAAGATACTGCCCGAATACCTCCTACTGCCAGCATGTTACATTCAATACAAGCGTCGAACTCCATCGTGGTGGAGGACTCGCCCATCGTATCATGAACCGCGCCTAGACTACCGAGTTTATGGGTACACAAGGAACCATGGAAGGTAACCCACATCCCTCGGCCACGCGGTTCAGCACACCGTGTGTGTAAGCACACTGAAAAATGAGACCCTATAACCTAAAACGAGCATAACTTTTGCGTCCGTTGTCCGTTCGGGGCATTCTTTTTTTCTAGAAAGCTTGCGACGAGGCCAATACCGACAAAAAGAGAAATTCAAGGAGTAGAATAGTATATAATTTTTTACAAAATAAATACTTCCCTATGGTTAAGATACTGCCCCGAATACCTCCTACTGCCAGCATGTTACATTCAATACAGTGTCAAACTCCATCGTCATGGAGGACTCGCCCCCTGTATCATGAACCGCGTCTAGACTACCAAGTTTATGGGTACACATGGAACCATGGAAGGTAACCCACATCCCTCGGCCACGCGGTTCAACACACCTTGGGTATAAGCACACGGAAAAGGAGACCTATAACCTAAAACGAGCATAACTTTTGCATCCGTTGTCCGATTAGGGCATACTTTTTTTTCTGGAAAGCTCTCGATGACGCCAACACCGACAAAAAGAGATATTCAAAGAGTAGAATAGTATATAACTTTTTACAAAATAAGTACTTCCCTATGGTTAAGATACTGCCCTGAATACCTCCTACTGTCAGCATGTTACAATCAATACAACATCGAACTCCATCGTGGTGGAGGACTCGCCCATCGTATCATGAACCGTGCCTAGACTACCGAGTTTATGGGTACACAAGGAACCATGGAAGGTAATCCACATCCCTCGACCACGCGGTTCAGCACACCATGGGTGTAAGCACTTGAAAAATGAGACCTGTAACCTAAAACGAGCATAACTTTTGTGTCCGTTGTCCGTTCGAGGCACACTTTTTTTCTAGAAAGCTTGCGATGAGGCCAATACCGACAAAAAGCAAATGTCAAAGTGTAGACTAGTATATAATTGTTTACAAAATAAATACTTCCCTATGGTTAAGATACTGCCCTGAATACCTCCTACTGCCAGCATGTTACATTCAATACAACGTCGAACTCCATCGTGGTGGAGGACTCGCCCACCGTATCATGAACCGTGTCCTAGACTATCCGAGTTTATGGGTACACAAGCAACCATGGAAGGTAACCCACATCCCTTGGCCACGCGGTTCAGCACACCGTGGGTGTAAGCACATGAAAAATGAGACCTATAACCTAAAACGAGCATAACTTTTGCGTCCGTTGTCCGTTCGGGGCATACTTTTTTTCTAGAAAGCTTGCAGCGAGGCCAATACCGGCAAAAAGAGAAATTCAAGGAGTAGAATAGTATATAATTTTTTACAAAATCAATACTTCCCTATGGTTAAGATACTGTCCCTAATACCTTCTACTGCCAGCATGTTACATTCAATACAGTGTCGAACTCCATCGTGGTGGAGGACTTGCCCACCGTATCATGAACCGCGCCTAGACTACCGAGTTTGTGGGTACACAAGCAACCATGTAAGGCAACCCACATCCCTCGACCACGCGGTTCAGCACACCATGTGTGTAAGCACACAAAAATGAGACCTATAACCTAAAATGAGCGTAACTTTTGCGTCCGTTGTCTATTCGGGGCATACTTTTTTTTCTACAAAGCTTGCGACGAGGCCAATACCAACAAAAAGCAAAATTCAAAGAATAGAATAGTATATAATTTTTTTATAAAATAAATACTTCCCTATGGTTAACATATTGCCCCGAATACCTCCAACTGCCAGCATGTTACATTCAATACAGCGTCGAACTCCATCGTCGTGGAGGACTTGCCCCCCGTATCATGAACCATGTCCTAGACTACCGAGTTTATGGGTACACAAGGAACCATGGAAGGTAACCCACATCCCTCGGCCATGCGGTTCAGTACACCTTGGGTAAGCACATGAAAAAGGAGACCTATAACCTAAAACGAGCATAACTTTTGTATCCGTTGTCCGATTAGGGCATACTTTTTTTTCTAGAAAGCTCTCGACGAGGCCAACACCGACAAAAAGAGAAATTCAAAGAGTAGAATAGTATATAATTTTTTACAAAATAACTACTTCCCTATGGTTAAGATACTGCCCTGAATACCTCCTACTGCCAGCATGTTACATTCAATACAACATCGAACTCCATCGTGGTGGAGGACCCGCCCATCGTATCATGAACCGCGCCTAGACTACCGAATTTATGGGTACACAAGGAATCATGGAAGGTAATCCACATCCCTCGACCACGCGGTTCAGCACACCGTGCGTGTAAGCACATGAAAAATGAGACCTGTAACCTAAAACGAGCGTAACTTTTGTGTCCGTTGTCCGTTCGAGGCATACTTTTTTTCTACAAAGCTTGCGGCGAGGCCAATATTGGCAAAAAGAGAAATTTCAAAGAGTAGATTAGTATATAATTTTTTACAAAATAAATACATCCCTATGGTTAAGATACTGCCCTGAATACCTCCTACCGCCAGCATGTTACATTCAATACAACGTCGAACTCCATCGTGGTGGAGGACTCGCCCACCGTATCATGAACCGCGCCTGGACTATTGATTTTATGGGTACACAAGCAACCATGGATGGTAACCCACATCCCTTGGCCACGCGGTTTAGCACACCGTGGGTGTAAGCACATGAAAAATGAGACCTATAACCTAAAACGAGCGTAACTTTTGCATCCGTTGTCCGTTCAGGGCATACTTTTTTTCTAGAAAGCTTGCGGCGAGGCCAATACCAGCAAAAAGAGAAATTCAAGGAGTAGAATAGTATATAATTTTTTACAATATCAATACTTCCCTATGGTTAAGATACTGGCCCGAATACCTTCTACTGCTAGCATGTTACATTCAATACAGCGTCGAACTCCATCATGGTGGAGGACTTGCCCACCGTATCTTGAACCGTGCCTAGACTACCGTGTTTGTGGGTACACAAGCAACCATGTAAGGCAACCCACATCCCTCGACCACGCGGTTCAGCACACCATGTGTGTAAGCACACAAAAAATGAGACTTATAACCTAAAACGAGCGTAACTTTTGCGTCCGTTGTTTGTTCGGGGCATACTTTTTTTCTAGAAAGCTTGCGATGAGGCCAATACCGACAAAAAGCAAAATTCAAAGAGTAGAATAGTATATAATTTTTTATAAAATAAATACTTCCCTATGGTTAAGATATTGCCCCGAATACCTCCAACTGCCAGCATGTTTCATTCAATACAGTGTTGAACTCCATCGTCGTGGAGGACTCGCCCCCCGTATCATGAACCGTGTCGAGACTACCGAGTTTATGGGTACACAAGGAACCATGGAAGGTAACCCACATCCCTCGGCCATGCGGTTCAGTACACCTTGGGTGTAAGCACATGAAAAAGGAGACCTATAACCTAAAACGAGCATAACTTTTGCATCCATTGTCCGATTGGGGCATACTTTTTTTTCTAGAAAGCTCTCGGCGAGGCCAACACCGACAGAAAGAGAAATTCAAAGAGTAGAATAAAATATCATTTTTTACAAAATAAGTACTTCCCTACGGTTAAGATATTGTCCTGAATACCTCCTACTGCCAGCATGTTACGTTTAATACAACATCGAACTCCATCGTGGTGGAGAACTCGCCCATCGTATCGTGAACCACGCCTAGACTATTGATTTTATGGGTACACAAGCAACCATGGACGGTAACCCACATCCCTTGCCCACGCGGTTCAGCACACCGTGGGTGTAAGCACATGAAAAATGAGACCTATAACCTAAAACGAGCGTAACTTTTGCATCCGTTGTCCGTTCAGGCATACTTTTTTTCTAGAAAGCTTGCGGCGAGGCCAATACCGGCAAAAAGAGAAATTCAAGGAGTAGAATAGTATATAATTTTTTACAAAATCAATACTTCCCTATGGTTAAGATACTGGCCCTAAATACCTTCTACTGCCAGCATGTTACATTCAATACAACGTCGAACTCCATCGTGGTGGAGGACTCGCCCACCGTATCATGAACCGCGCCTAGACTATCAAGTTTATGGGTACACAAGCAACCATGTAAGGCAACCCACATCCCTCGACCACGCGGTTCAGCACACCATGTGTGTAAGCACACTAAAAAATGAGACCTATAACCTAAAACGAGCGTAACTTTTGCGTCCGTTGTCTATTCGGGGCATACTTTTTTTCTAGAAAGCTTGCGATGAGGCCAATACCGACAAAAAGCAAATTCAAAGAGTAGAATAGTATATAATTTTTTATAAAATAAATACTTCCCTATGGTTAAGATATTGCCCCGAATACCTCCTACTGCCAGCATGTTACATTCAATACAGCGTTGAACTCCATCGTCGTGGAGGACTCGCCCCCCGTATCATGAACCGTGTCCTAGACTACCGAGTTTATGGGTACACAAGGAACCATGGAAGGTAACCCACATCCCTCGGCCATGCGGTTCAGTACACCGTGGGTGTAAGCACATGAAAAAGGAGACCTATAACCTAAAACGAGCATAACTTTTGCGTCCGTTGTCCGATTCGGGGCATACTTTTTTTTCTAGAAAGCTCTGCGACGAGGCCAATACCGACAAAAAGAGAAATTCAAGAGTAGAATAGTATATAATTTTTTACAAAATAAATACTTCCCTATGGTTAAGATACTGCCCCTGAATACCTCCTACTGCCAGCATGTTACATTCAATACAGCTGTCGAACTCCATCGTGGTGGAGGACTCGCCCACCGTATCATGAACCGCGCCTAGACTACCGAGTTTATGGGTACACAAGGAACCATGGAAGGTAACCCACATCCCTCGGACCACGCGGTTCAGCACACCGTGCGTGTAAGCACATGAAAAATGAGACCTATAACCTAAAACGAGCGTAACTTTTGCGTCCGTTGTCCTGTTCGAGGGCATACTTTTTTTCTAGAAAGCTTGCGGCGAGGCCAATACCGGCAAAAAGAGAAATTCAAAGAGTAGAATAGTATATAATTTTTTACAAAATAAATACTTCCCTATGGTTAAGATACTGCCCTGAATACCTCCTACTGCCAGCATGTTACATTCAATACAACGTCGAACTCCATCGTCGTGGAGGACTCGCCCCCCGTATCATGAACCGTGTCTAGACTACCGAGTTTATGGGTACACAAGGAACCATGGAAGGTAACCCACATCCCTCGGCCATGCGGTTCAGTACACCTTGGGTGTAAGCACATGAAAAAGGAGACCTATAACCTAAAACGAGCATAACTTTTGCATCCGTTGTCCGATTGGGGCATACTTTTTTTTCTAGAAAGCTCTCGACGAGGCCAACACCGACAAAAAGAGAAATTCAAAGAGTAGAATAGTATATAATTTTTACAAAATAAGTACTTCCCTATGGTTAAGATACTGCCCTGAATACCTCCTTACTATCAGCATGTTACATTCAATACAACATCGAACTCCATCGTGGTGGAGGACTCGCCCATCGTATCATGAACCGCGCCTAGACTACCGAGTTTATGGGTACACAAGGAACCATGGAAGGTAACCCACATCCCTCGACCACGCGGTTCAGCACACCGTGGGTGTAAGCACATGAAAAATGAGACCTGTAACCTAAAACGAGCGTAACTTTTGCGTCCGTTGTCCGTTCGGGCATACTTTTTTTCTAGAAAGCCTTGCGGCGAGGCCAATACCGACAAAAAGCAGAAATTCAAAGAGTAGATTAGTATATATTTTTTACAAAATAAATACTTCCCTATGGTTAAGATACTGCCCTGAATACCTCCTACTGCCAGCATGTTACATTCAATACAACAGTCGAACTCCATCGTGGTGGAGGACTCGCCCATCTGTATCATGAACCGCGCCTAGACTATCGAGTTTATGGGTACACAAGCAACCATGGAAGGTAACCCACATCCTCTCGGCCACGCGGTTCAGCACACCGTGGGTGTAAGCACACGAAAAATAAGACCTATAACCTAAAACGAGCATAACTTTTGCGTCCGTTGTCCGTTCGGGGCATACTTTTTTTCTAGAAAGCTTGCGACGAGGCCAATACTGACAAAAAGCAGAAATTCAAAGAGTAGAATAGTATATAATTTTTTACAAAATAATACTTCCCTATGGTTAAGATACTGGCCCTGAATACCTCCTACTGCCAGCATGTTACATTCAATACAACGTCGAACTCCATCGTGGTGGAGGACTCGCCCACCGTATCATGAACCGCGCCTAGACTATCGAGTTTATGGGTACACAAGCAACCATGGAAGGTAACCCACATCCCTTGGCCACGCGGTTCAGCACACCGTGGGTGTAAGCACATGAAAAATGAGACCTATAACCTAAAACGAGCGTAACTTTTGCGTCCGTTGTCCGTTCGGGCATACTTTTTTTCTAGAAAGCTTGCGGCGAGGCCAATACCGACAAAAAGAGAAATTCAAGGAGTAGAATAGTATATAATTTTTTACAAAATAAATACTTCCCTATGGTTAAGATACTGCCCTGAATACCTCCTACTGCAGCATGTTACATTCAATACAGCGTCGAACTCCATCGTGGTGGAGGACTTGCCCACCGTATCATGAACCGCGCCTAGACTACCGAGTTTATGGGTACACAAGGAACCATGGAAGGTAACCCACATCCCTCGACCACGCGGTTCAGCACACCGTGGTGTAAGCACATGAAAAATGAGACCTGTAACCTAAAACAAGCAGTAACTTTTGCGTCCGTTGTCCGTTCGGGCATACTTTTTTTTCTAGAAAGCTTGTGCGAGGCCAATACCGACAAAAAGCTAAATTCAAAGAGTAGATTAGTATATAATTTTTTACAAAATAAATACTTCCCTATGGTTAAGATACTGCCCTGAATACCTCCTACTGCCAGCATGTTACATTCAATACAACATCGAACTCCATCGTGGTGGAGGACTCGCCCATCGTATCATGAACCGCGCCTAGACTATCGAGTTGATGGGTACACAAGCAACCATGGAAGGTAACCCACATCCCTCGGCCACGCGGTTCAGCACACCTTGGGTGTAAGCACACGAAAAATAGACCTATAACCTAAAACGAGCATAACTTTTGCGTCCGCTGTCCGTTCGGGGCATACTTTTTTTTCTAGAAAGCTTGCGACGAGGCCAATACTGACAAAAAGCAAAATTCAAAGAGTAGAATAGTATATAATTTTTTATAAAATAAATACTTCAATATGGTTAAGATACTGCCCCGAATACCTCCTACAGCCAGCATTGTTACTTTCAATACAGTGTCGAACTCCATCGTCATGGAGGACTCGGCCCCCTTATCATTAACCGTGTCTAGACTACCTAGTTTATGGGTACACAAGGAACCATGGAAGGTAACCCACATCCCTCGGCCACACGGTTCAGCACACCTTGGGTGTAAGCACACGAAAAAGGAGACCTATAACCTAAAACGAGCATAACTTTTGCATCCGTTGTCCGATTGGGGCATACTTTTTTTCTAGAAAACTCTCGACGAGGCCAACACCGACAAAAAGAGAAATTCAAAGAGTAGAATAGTATATAATTTTTACAAAATAAGTAGTTCCCTATGGTTAAGATACTGCCCTGAATACCTCCTTCTATCAGCATGTTACATTCAATACAACACGAACTCCATCGTGGTGGAGGACTCGCCCATTGTATCATGAACCACGCCTAGACTACTGAGTTTATGGGTACACAAGGAACCATGGAAGGTAACCCACATCCCTCGACCACGCGGTTCAGCACACCGTGGGTGTAAGCACATGAAAAATGAGACCTGTAACCTAAAACCAGCGTAACTTTTGCGTCCGTTGTCCGTTTCGGGCATACTTTTTTTTCTAGAAACCTTGTGGCGAGGCAAATACCGACAAAAAGCGAAATTCAAAGAGTAGATTCATATATATTTTTTTACAAAATAAATACTTCCCTATGGTTAAGATACTGCCCTGAATACCTCCTACTGCCAGCATGTTACATTCAATACAACATCGAACTCCATCGTGGTGGAGGACTCGCCCATTGTATCATGAACCGCGCCTAGACTATCGAGTTTATGGGTACACAAGCAACCATGGAAGGTAACCCACATCTCTCGGCCACGCGGTTCAGCACACCTTGGGTGTAAGCACACGAAAAATAAGACCTATAACCTAAAACGAGCATAACTTTTGCGTCCGTTGTCCGTTCGGGGCATACTTTTTTTTCTAGAAAGCTTGCGACGAGGCCAATACTGACAAAAAGCAAAATTCAAAGAGTAGAATAGTATATAATTTTTTATAAAATAAATACTTCAATATGGTTAAGATACTGCCCCCGAATACCTCCTACAGCCAGCATGTTACTTTCAATACAGTGTCGAACTCCGTCGTCATGGAGGACTCGCCCCCCTTATCATTAACCGTGTCTAGACTACCTAGTTTATGGGTACACAAGGAACCATGGAAGGTAACCCACATCCCTCGGCCACACGGTTCAGCACACCTTGGGTGTAAGCACACGAAAAAGGAGACCTATAACATAAAACGAGCATAACTTTTGCATCCGTTGTCCGATTGGGGCATACTTTTTTTCTAGAAAGCTCTCGGCGAGGCCAACACCGACAACAAGTGAAATTCAAAGAGTAGAATAGTATATAATTTTTTACAAAATAAATACTTCCCTATGGTTAAGATACTGCCCTGAATACCTCCTACTGCCAGCATGTTACATTCAATACAACATCGAACTCCATCGTGGTGGAGGACTCGCCCATCGTATCATGAACCGCGCCTAGACTACCGAATTTATGGGTACACAAGGAATCATGGAAGGCAATCCACATCCCTCGACCATGCGGGTCAGCACACCGTGCGTGTAAGCACATGAAAAATGAGACCTGTAATCTAAAACAAGCGTAACTTTTGCGTCCGTTGTCCGTTCCGGGCATACTTTTTTTCTAGAAACCTTGTGGCGAGGCCAATACCGACAAAAAGCTAAATTCAAAGAGTAGATTAGTATATAATTTTTTACAAAATAAATACTTCCCTATGGTTAGGATACTGCCCTGAATACCTCCTACTGCCAGCATGTTACATTCAATACAACATCGAACTCCATCAGTGGTGGAGGACTCGCCCATTGTATCATGAACCGCGCCTAGACTATCGAGTTGATGGGTACACAAGCAACCATGGAAGGTAACCCACATCTCTCGGCCACGCGGTTCAGCACACCTTGGGTGTAAGCACACGAAAAATAAGACCTATAACCTAAAACGAGCATAACTTTTGCGTCCGTTGTCCGTTCGGGGCATACTTTTTTTTCTAGAAAGCTTGCGACGAGGCCAATACTGACAAAAAGCAAAATTCAAAGAGTAGAATAGTATATAATTTTTTATAAAATAAATACTTCAATATGGTTAAGATACTGCCCCCGAATACCTCCTACAGCCAGCATTGTTACTTTCAATACAGTGTCGAACTCCATCGTCATGGAGGACTCGGCCCCCTTATCATTAACCGTGTCTAGACTACCTAGTTTATGGGTACACAAGGAACCATGGAAGGTAACCCACATCCCTCGGCCACACGGTTCAGCACACCTTGGGTGTAAGCACACGAAAAAGGAGACCTATAACCTAAAACGAGCATAACTTTTGCATCCGTTGTCCGATTGGGGCATACTTTTTTTTCTAGAAAACTCTCGACGAGGCCAACACCGACAAAAAGAGAAATTCAAAGAGTAGAATAGTATATAATTTTTACAAAATAAGTAGTTCCCTATGGTTAAGATACTGCCCTGAATACCTCCTTCTATCAGCATGTTACATTCAATACAACAACGAACTCCATCGTGGTGGAGGACTCGCCCATTGTATCATGAACCACGCCTAGACTACTGAGTTTATGGGTACACAAGGAACCATGGAAGGTAACCCACATCCCTCGACCACGCGGTTCAGCACACCGTGGGTGTAAGCACATGAAAAATGAGACCTGTAACCTAAAACAAGCGTAACTTTTGCGTCCGTTGTCCGTTTCGGGCATACTTTTTTTTCTAGAAACCTTGTGGCGAGGCAAATACCGACAAAAAGCGAAATTCAAAGAGTAGATTCATATATATTTTTTACAAAATAAATACTTCCCTATGGTTAAGATACTGCCCTGAATACCTCCTACTGCCAGCATGTTACATTCAATACAACATCGAACTCCATCGTGGTGGAGGACTCGCCCATTGTATCATGAACCGCGCCTAGACTATCGAGTTTATGGGTACACAAGCAACCATGGAAGGTAACCCACATCTCTCGGCCACGCGGTTCAGCACACCTTGGGTGTAAGCACACGAAAAATAAGACCTATAACCTAAAACGAGCATAACTTTTGCGTCCGTTGTCCGTTCGGGGCATACTTTTTTTTCTAGAAAGCTTGCGACGAGGCCAATACTGACAAAAAGCAAAATTCAAAGAGTAGAATAGTATATAATTTTTTATAAAATAAATACTTCAATATGGTTAAGATACTGCCCCCGAATACCTCCTACAGCCAGCATGTTACTTTCAATACAGTGTCGAACTCCGTCGTCATGGAGGACTCGCCCCCCTTATCATTAACCGTGTCTAGACTACCTAGTTTATGGGTACACAAGGAACCATGGAAGGTAACCCACATCCCTCGGCCACACGGTTCAGCACACCTTGGGTGTAAGCACACGAAAAAGAGACCTATAACATAAAACGAGCATAACTTTTGCATCCGTTGTCCGATTGGGGCATACTTTTTTTCTAGAAAGCTCTCGGCGAGGCCAACACCGACAACAAGTGAAATTCAAAGAGTAGAATAGTATATAATTTTTTACAAAATAAATACTTCCCTATGGTTAAGATACTGCCCTGAATACCTCCTACTGCCAGCATGTTACATTCAATACAACGTCGAACTCCATCGTGGTGGAGGACTCGCCCATCGTATCATGAACCGCGCCTAGACTACCGATTTTATGGGTACACAAGGTATCATGGAAGGCAATCCACATCCCTCGACCACGCGGGTCAGCACACCGTGCGTGTAAGCACATGAAAAATGAGACCTGTAACCTAAAACAAGCGTAACTTTTGCGTCCGTTGTCCGTTCGGGCATACTTTTTTTTCTAGAAACCTTGTGGCGAGGCCAATACCGACAAAAAGCGAAATTCAAAGAGTAGATTAGTATATAATTTTTTACAAAATAAATACTTCCCTATGGTTAAGATACTGCCCTGAATACCTCCTACTGCCAGCATGTTACATTCAATACAACATCGAACTCCATCGTGGTGGAGGACTCGCCCATTGTATCATGAACCGCGCCTAGACTATCGAGTTTATGGGTACACAAGCAACCATGGAAGGTAACCCACATCTCTCGGCCACGCGGTTCAGCACACCTTGGGTGTAAGCACACGAAAAATAAGACCTATAACCTAAAACGAGCATAACTTTTGCGTCCGTTGTCCGTTCGGGGCATACTTTTTTTCTAGAAAGCTTGCGACGAGGCCAATACTGACAAAAAGCAAAATTCAAAGAGTAGAATAGTATATAATTTTTTATAAAATAAATACTTCAATATGGTTAAGATACTGCCCCCGAATACCTCCTACAGCCAGCATGTTACTTTCAATACAGTGTCGAACTCCATCGTCATGGAGGACTCGCCCCCCTTATCATTAACCGTGTCTAGACTACCTAGTTTATGGGTACACAAGGAACCATGGAAGGTAACCCACATCCCTCGGCCACACGGTTCAGCACACCTTGGGTGTAAGCACACGAAAAAGGAGACCTATAACCTAAAACGAGCATAACTTTTGCATCCGTTGTCCGATTGGGGCATACTTTTTTTCTAGAAAGCTCTCGACGAGGCCAACACCGACAAAAAGAGAAATTCAAAGAGTAGAATAGTATATAATTTTTACAAAATAATACTTCCCTATGGTTAAGATACTGCCCTGAATACCTCCTACTGCCAGCATGTTACATTCAATACAACATCGAACTCCATCGTGGTGGAGGACTCGCCCATCGTATCATGAACCGCGCCTAGACTACCTGAGTTTATGGGTACACAAGGAATCATGGAAGGTAATCCACATCCCTCGACCACGCGGTTCAGCACACCGTGCGTGTAAGCACATGAAAAATGAGACCTGTAACCTAAAACGAGCGTAACTTTTGCGTCCGTTGTCCGTTCGGGCATACTTTTTTTCTAGAAAGCTTGCGGCGAGGCCAATACCGACAAAAAGCGAAATTCAAAGAGTAGATTAGTATATAATTTTTTACAAAATAAATACTTCCCTATGGTTAAGATACTGCCCTGAATACCTCCTACTGCCAGCATGTTACATTCAATACAACGTCGAACTCCATCGTGGTGGAGGACTCGCCCACCGTATCATGAACCGCGCCTAGACTATCGAGTTTATGGGTACACAAGCAACCATGGAAGGTAACCCACATCCCTTGGCCACGCGGTTCAGCACACCGTGGGTGTAAGCACATGAAAAATGAGACCTATAACCTAAAACGAGCGTAACTTTTGCGTCCGTTGTCCGTTCAGGGCATACTTTTTTTCTAGAAAGCTTGCGACGAGGCCAATACTGACAAAAAGCAAAATTCAAAGAGTAGAATAGTATATAATTTTTTATAAAATAAATACTTCAATATGGTTAAGATACTGCCCCCGAATACCTCCTACAGCCAGCATGTTACTTTCAATACAGTGTCGAACTCCAGTCGTCATGGAGGACTCGCCCCCCTTATCATTAACCGTGTCTAGACTACCTAGTTTATGGGTACACAAGGAACCATGGAAGGTAACCCACATCCCTCGGCCACACGGTTCAGCACACCTTGGGTGTAAGCACACGAAAAAGGAGACCTATAACATAAAACGAGCATAACTTTTGCATCCGTTGTCCGATTGGGGCATACTTTTTTTCTAGAAAGCTCTCGGCGAGGCCAACACCGACAACAAGTGAAATTCAAAGAGTAGAATAGTATATAATTTTTACAAAATAAATACTTCCCTATGGTTAAGATACTGCCCTGAATACCTCCTACTGCCAGCATGTTACATTCAATACAACAGTCGAACTCCATCGTGGTGGAGGACTCGCCCATCGTATCATGAACCGCGCCTAGACTACCGATTTATGGGTACACAAGGAATCATGGAAGGTAATCCACATCCCTCGACCACGCGGTTCAGCACACCGTGCGTGTAAGCACATGAAAAATGAGACCTGTAACCTAAAACGAGCGTAACTTTTGCGTCCGTTGTCCGTTCGGGCATACTTTTTTTCTAGAAAGCTTGCGGCGAGGCCAATACCGACAAAAAGAGAAATTCAAAGAGTAGATTAGTATATAATTTTTTACAAAATAAATACTTCCCTATGGTTAAGATACTGCCCTGAATACCTCCTACTGCCAGCATGTTACATTCAATACAACATCGAACTCCATCGTGGTGGAGGACTCGCCCATCGTATCATGAACCGCGCCTAGACTATCGAGTTTATGGGTACACAAGCAACCATGGAAGGTAACCCACATCCCTCGGCCACGCGGTTCAGCACACCGTGGGTGTAAGCACACGAAAAATGAGACCTATAACCTAAAACGAGCATAACTTTTGCGATCCGTTGTCGATTCGGGGCATACTTTTTTTCTAGAAAGCTTGCGACGAGGCCAATACCGACAAAAAGCAAAATTCAAAGAATAGAATAGTATATAATTTTTTATAAAATAAATACTTCCCTATGGTTAAGATATTGCCCGAATACCTCCTAACTGCCAGCATGTTTCATTCAATACAGCGTTGAACTCCATCGTCGTGGAGGACTCGCCCCCCGTATCATGAACCGTGTCTAGACTACCGAGTTTATGGGTACACAAGGAACCATGGAAGGTAACCCACATCCCTCGGCCACGCGGTTCAGCACACCTTGGTGTAAGCACATGAAAAAGGAGACCTATAACCTAAAACGAGCATAACTTTTGTATCCGTTGTCCGATTCGGGCATACTTTTTTTTTCTAGAAAGCTCTGCGGCGAGGCCACACCTGACAAAAAGAGAAATTCAAAGAGTAGAATTAGTATATAATTTTTTACAAAATAAATACTTCCCTATGGTTAAGATACTGCCCTGAATACCTCCTACTGCCAGCATGTTACATTCAATACAACATCGAACTCCATCGTGGTGGAGGACTCGCCCATCGTATCATGAACCGCGCCTAGACTACCGAGTTTATGGGTACACAAGGAACCATGGAAGGTAACCCACATCCCTCGACCACGCGGTTCAGCACACCGTGGTGTAAGCACATGAAAAATGAGACCTGTAACCTAAAACGAGCGTAACTTTTGCGTCCGTTGTCCGTTCGGGCATACTTTTTTTCTAGAAAGCTTGCGGCGAGGCCAATACCGACAAAAAGAGAAATTCAAAGAGTAGAATTAGTATATAATTTTTTACAAAATAAATACTTCCCTATGGTTAAGATACTGCCCTGAATACCTCCTACTGCCAGCATGTTACATTCAATACAACGTCGAACTCCATCGTGGTGGAGGACTCGCCCACCGTATCATGAACCGCGCCTAGACTATCGAGTTTATGGGTACACAAGCAACCATGGAAGGTAACCCACATCCCTCGGCCACGCGGTTCAGCACACCGTGGGTGTAAGCACATGAAAAATGAGACCTATAACCTAAAACGAGCGTAACTTTTGCATCCGTTGTCCGTTCAGGGCATACTTTTTTTCTAGAAAGCTTGCGCGAGGCCAATACCGACAAAAAGAGAAATTCAAGGAGTAGAATAGTATATAATTTTTTACAAAATAAATACTTCCCTATGGTTAAGATACTGCCCGAATACCTTCCTACTGCCAGCATGTTACATTCAATACAGCGTCGAACTCCATCGTGGTGGAGGACTTGCCCACCGTATCATGAACCGTGCCTAGACTACCGAGTTTAGTGGGTACACAAGCAACCATGGAAGGTAACCCACATCCCTCGACCACGCGGTTCAGCACACCTGTGTGTAAGCACATGAAAAATGAGACCTATAACCTAAAACGAGCGTAACTTTTGCTGTCCGTTGTCCGTTCGGGCATACTTTTTTTCTAGAAAGCTTGCGGCGAGGCCAATACCGACAAAAAGCAGAAATTCAAAGAGTAGAATAGTATATAATTTTTTACAAAATAAATACTTCCCTATGGTTAAGATACTGCCCTGAATACCTCCTACTGCCAGCATGTTACATTCAATACAACGTCGAACTCCATCGTGGTGGAGGACTCGCCCATCGTATCATGAACCGCGCCTAGACTATCGAGTTTATGGGTACACAAGCAACCATGGAAGGTAACCCACATCCCTCGGCCACGCGGTTCAGCACACCGTGGGTGTAAGCACATGAAAAATGAGACCTATAACCTAAAACGAGCGTAACTTTTGCGTCCGTTGTCCGTTCGGGCATACTTTTTTTTCTAGAAAGCTTGCGGCGAGGCCAATACCGACAAAAAGAGAAATTCAAGAGTAGAATAGTATATAATTTTTTACAAAATAAATACTTCCCTATGGTTAAGATACTGCCCTGAATACCTCCTACTGCCAGCATGTTACATTCAATACAACGTCGAACTCCATCGTGGTGGAGGACTCGCCCACCGTATCATGAACCGCGCCTAGACTACCGAGATTTATGGGTACACAAGGAACCATGGAAGGTAACCCACATCCCTCGGCCACGCGGTTCAGCACACCGTGGGTGTAAGCACATGAAAAATGAGACCTATAACCTAAAACGAGCGTAACTTTTGCTGTCCGTTGTCCGTTCGAGGGCATACTTTTTTTCTAGAAAGCTTGCGGCGAGGCCAATACCTGGCAAAAAGAGAAATTCAAAGAGTAGAATAGTATATAATTTTTTACAAAATAAATACTTCCCTATGGTTAAGATACTGCCCTGAATACCTCCTACTGCCAGCATGTTACATTCAATACAACGTCGAACTCCATCGTGGTGGAGGACTCGCCCACCGTATCATGAACCGCGCCTAGACTATCGATTTTATGGGTACACAAGCAACCATGGAAGGTAACCCACATCCCTCGGCCACGCGGTTTCAGCACACCGTGGTGTAAGCACATGAAAAATGAGACCTATAACCTAAAACGAGCGTAACTTTTGCGTCCGTTGTCCGTTCGGGGCATACTTTTTTTCTAGAAAGCTTGCGGCGAGGCCAATACCGACAAAAAGAGAAATTCAAAGAGTAGAATAGTATATAATTTTTTACAAAATAAATACTTCCCTATGGTTAAGATACTGCCCCGAATACCTCCTACTGCCAGCATGTTACATTCAATACAGCGTCGAACTCCATCGTGGTGGAGGACTCGCCCACCGTATCATGAACCGCGCCTAGACTATCGAGTTTATGGGTACACAAGCAACCATGGAAGGTAACCCACATCCCTCGGCCACGCGGTTCAGCACACCGTGGGTGTAAGCACATGAAAAATGAGACCTATAACCTAAAACGAGCAGTAACTTTTGCATCCGTTGTCCGTTCGGGGCATACTTTTTTTCTAGAAAGCTTGCGGCGAGGCCAATACCGACAAAAAGAGAAATTCAAAGAGTAGAATAGTATATAATTTTTTACAAAATAAATACTTCCCTATGGTTAAGATACTGCCCTGAATACCTCCTACTGCCAGCATGTTACATTCAATACAGCGTCGAACTCCATCGTGGTGGAGGACTCGCCCCCGTATCATGAACCCGGCCTAGACTACCTGAGTTTATGGGTACACAAGGAACCATGGAAGGTAACCCACATCCCTCGGCCACGCGGTTCAGCACACCGTGGGTGTAAGCACATGAAAAATGAGACCTATAACCTAAAACGAGCGTAACTTTTTGCATCCGTTGTCCGTTCGGGCATACTTTTTTTTCTAGAAAGCTTGCGGCGAGGCCAATACCGACAAAAAGAGAAATTCAAAGAGTAGAATAGTATATAATTTTTTACAAAATAATACTTCCCTATGGTTAAGATACTGCCCTGAATACCTCCTACTGCCAGCATGTTACATTCAATACAACGTCGAACTCCATCGTGGTGGAGGACTCGCCCATCGTATCATGAACCGCGCCTAGACTATCGAGTTTATGGGTACACAAGCAACCATGGAAGGTAACCCACATCCCTTGCGCCACGCGGTTCAGCACACCGTGGGTGTAAGCACATGAAAAATGAGACCTATAACCTAAAACGAGCATAACTTTTGCGTCCGTTGTCCGTTCGGGGCATACTTTTTTTTCTAGAAAGCTTGCGACGAGGCCAATACTGACAAAAAGCAAAATTCAAAGAGTAGAATAGTATATAATTTTTTACTAAATAAATACTTCCTATGGTTAAGATACTGCCCCGAATACCTCCTACTGCCAGCATGTTACATTCAATACAGCGTCGAACTCCATCGTCGTGGAGGACTCGCCCACCGTATCATTAACCGTGTCCTAGACTACCGAGTTTATGGGTACACAAGGAACCATGGAAGGTAACCCACATCCCTCGGCCACACGGTTCAGCACACCTTGGGTGTAAGCACACGAAAAAGGAGACCTATAACCTAAAACGAGCATAACTTTTGCATCCGTTGTCCGATTGGGGCATACTTTTTTTCTAGAAAGCTTGCGGCGAGGCCAACACCGACAACAAGTGAAATTCAAAGAGTAGAATAGTATATAATTTTTTACAAATAAATACTTCCCTATGGTTAAGATACTGCCCTGAATACCTCCTACTGCCAGCATGTTACATTCAATACAACATCGAACTCCATCGTGGTGGAGGACTCGCCCATCGTATCATGAACCGCGCCTAGACTACCGAGTTTATGGGTACACAAGGAACCATGGAAGGTAACCCACATCCCTCGGCCACGCGGTTCAGCACACCGTGGGTGTAAGCACATGAAAAATGAGACCTATAACCTAAAACGAGCGTAACTTTTGCGTCCGTTGTCCGTTCGGGCATACTTTTTTTTCTAGAAAGCTTGCGGCGAGGCCAATACCGACAAAAAGCGAAATTCAAAGAGTAGAATAGTATATAATTTTTTACAAAATAAATACTTCCCTATGGTTAAGATACTGCCCTGAATACCTCCTACTGCCAGCATGTTACATTCAATACAACAGTCGAACTCCATCGTGGTGGAGGACTCGCCCACCGTATCATGAACCGCGCCTAGACTATCGAGTTTATGGGTACACAAGCAACCATGGAAGGTAACCCACATCCTCTGGCCACGCGGTTCAGCACACCGTGGGTGTAAGCACATGAAAAATGAGACCTATAACCTAAAACGAGCAGTAACTTTTGCGTCCGTTGTCCGTTCGGGGCATACTTTTTTTTCTAGAAAGCTTGCGGCGAGGCCAATACCGACAAAAAGCAAAATTCAAAGAGTAGAATAGTATATAATTTTTTTATAAATAAATACTTCCCTATGGTTAAGATACTGCCCCGAATACCTCCTACTGCCTAGCATGTTACATTCAATACAGCGTCGAACTCCATCGTCGTGGAGGACTTCGCCCCCGTATCATGAACCGTGCCTAGACTATACCGAGTTTATGGGTACACAAGGAACCATGGAAGGTAACCCACATCCCTCGGCCACGCGGTTCAGCACACTTGGGTGTAAGCACATGAAAAATGGAGACCTATAACCTAAAACGAGCATAACTTTTGCGTCCGTTGTCCGATTCGGGGCATACTTTTTTTCTAGAAAGCTTGTCGGCGAGGCCAATACCGACAAAAAGCGAAATTCAAAGAGTAGAATAGTATATAATTTTTTACAAAATAAATACTTCCCTATGGTTAAGATACTGCCCTGAATACCTCCTACTGCCAGCATGTTACATTCAATACAACATCGAACTCCATCGTGGTGGAGGACTCGCCCCATGTATCATGAACCGCGCCTAGACTATCGAGTTTATGGGTACACAAGGAACCATGGAAGGTAACCCACATCCCTCGACCACGCGGTTCAGCACACCGTGGGTGTAAGCACATGAAAAATGAGACCTGTAACCTAAAACAAGCGTAACTTTTGCGTCCGTTGTCCGTTCCGGGCATACTTTTTTTTCTAGAAACCTTGTGGCGAGGCCAATACCGACAAAAAGCGAAATTCAAAGAGTAGATTCAGTATATATTTTTTACAAAATAAATACTTCCCTATGGTTAAGATACTGCCCTGAATACCTCCTACTGCCAGCATGTTACATTCAATACAACATCGAACTCCATCGTGGTGGAGGACTCGCCCATTGTATCATGAACCGCGCCTAGACTATCGAGTTTATGGGTACACAAGCAACCATGGAAGGTAACCCACATCTCTCGGCCACGCGGTTCAGCACACCTTGGGTGTAAGCACACGAAAAATAAGACCTATAACCTAAAACGAGCATAACTTTTGCGTCCGTTGTCCGTTCGGGGCATACTTTTTTTTCTAGAAAGCTTGCGACGAGGCCAATACTGACAAAAAGCAAAATTCAAAGAGTAGAATAGTATATAATTTTTTATAAAATAAATACTTCAATATGGTTAAGATACTGCCCCCGAATACCTCCTACAGCCAGCATGTTACTTTCAATACAGTGTCGAACTCCGTCGTCATGGAGGACTCGCCCCCCTTATCATTAACCGTGTCTAGACTACCGAGTTTATGGGTACACAAGGAACCATGGAAGGTAACCCACATCCCTCGGCCACACGGTTCAGCACACCTTGGGTGTAAGCACACTGAAAATGAGACCTATAACCTAAAACGAGCATAACTTTTGCATCCGTTGTCCGATTGGGGCATACTTTTTTTCTAGAAAGCTCTGCGGCGAGGCCAACACCGACAAAAAGTGAAATTCAAAGAGTAGAATAGTATATAATTTTTTACAAAATAAATACTTCCCTATGGTTAAGATACTGCCCTGAATACCTCCTACTGCCAGCATGTTACATTCAATACAACATCGAACTCCATCGTGGTGGAGGACTCGCCCATCGTATCATGAACCGCGCCTAGACTACCGAGTTTATGGGTACACAAGGAACCATGGAAGGTAACCCACATCCCTCGGCCACGCGGTTCAGCACACCGTGGGTGTAAGCACATGAAAAATGAGACCTGTAACCTAAAACGAGCGTAACTTTTGCGTCCTGTTGTCCGTTCGGGGCATACTTTTTTTTCTAGAAAGCTTGCGCGAGGCCAATACCGACAAAAAGCGAAATTCAAAGAGTAGAATAGTATATAATTTTTTACAAAATAAATACTTCCCTATGGTTAGATACTGCCCTGAATACCTCCTACTGCCAGCATGTTACATTCAATACAACATCGAACTCCATCGTGGTGGAGGACTCGCCCACTTGTATCATGAACCGCGCCTAGACTATCGAGTTTATGGGTACACAAGCAACCATGGAAGGTAACCCACATCTCTCGGCCACGCGGTTCAGCACACCTTGGGTGTAAGCACACGAAAAATAAGACCTATAACCTAAAACGAGCATAACTTTTGCGTCCGTTGTCCGTTCGGGGCATACTTTTTTTTCTAGAAAGCTTGCGACGAGGCCAATACTGACAAAAAGCAAAATTCAAAGAGTAGAATAGTATATAATTTTTTATAAAATAAATACTTCAATATGGTTAAGATACTGCCCCGAATACCTCCTACAGCCAGCATGTTACTTCAATACAGTGTCGAACTCCATCGTCATGGAGGACTCGCCCCCCTTATCATTAACCGTGTCTAGACTACCTAGTTTATGGGTACACAAGGAACCATGGAAGGTAACCCACATCCCTCGGCCACACGGTTCAGCACACCTTGGGTGTAAGCACACGAAAAAGGAGACCTATAACCTAAAACGAGCATAACTTTTGCATCCGTTGTCCGATTGGGGCATACTTTTTTTCTAGAAAGCTCTCGGCGAGGCCAACACCGACAACAAGTGAAATTCAAAGAGTAGAATAGTATATAATTTTTTACAAAATAAATACTTCCCTATGGTTAAGATACTGCCCTGAATACCTCCTACTGCCAGCATGTTACATTCAATACAACGTCGAACTCCATCGTGGTGGAGGACTCGCCCATCGTATCATGAACCGCGCCTAGACTACCGAATTTATGGGTACACAAGGAATCATGGAAGGCAATCCACATCCCTCGACCACGCGGTTCAGCACACCGTGCGTGTAAGCACATGAAAAATGAGACCTGTAACCTAAAACAAGCGTAACTTTTGCGTCCGTTGTCCGTTCGGGGCATACTTTTTTTTCTAGAAAGCTTGCGGCGAGGCCAATACCGACAAAAAGCGAAATTCAAAGAGTAGAATAGTATATAATTTTTTACAAAATAAATACTTCCCTATGGTTAAGATACTGCCCTGAATACCTCCTACTGCCAGCATGTTACATTCAATACAACATCGAACTCCATCGTGGTGGAGGACTCGCCCATCGTATCATGAACCGCGCCTAGACTACCGAGTTTATGGGTACACAAGCAACCATGGAAGGTAACCCACATCCCTCGGCCACGCGGTTCAGCACACCTTGGGTGTAAGCACACGAAAAATGAGACCTATAACCTAAAACGAGCATAACTTTTGCGTCCGTTGTCCGATTCGGGGCATACTTTTTTTCTAGAAAGCTTGCGACGAGGCCAATACTGACAAAAAGCAAAATTCAAAGAGTAGAATAGTATATAATTTTTTATAAAATAAATACTTCCCTATGGTTAAGATACTGCCCCGAATACCTCCTACAGCCAGCATGTTACTTTCAATACAGTGTCGAACTCCATCGTCATGGAGGACTCGCCCCCCTTATCATTAACCGTGTCTAGACTACCTAGTTTATGGGTACACAAGGAACCATGGAAGGTAACCCACATCCCTCGGCCACACGGTTCAGCACACCTTGGGTGTAAGCACACGAAAAAGGAGACCTATAACCTAAAACGAGCATAACTTTTGCATCCGTTGTCCGATTGGGGCATACTTTTTTTCTAGAAAGCTCTCGGCGAGGCCAACACCGACAACAAGTGAAATTCAAAGAGTAGAATAGTATATAATTTTTTACAAAATAAATACTTCCCTATGGTTAAGATACTGCCCTGAATACCTCCTACTGCCAGCATGTTACATTCAATACAACGTCGAACTCCATCGTGGTGGAGGACTCGCCCATCGTATCATGAACCGCGCCTAGACTACCGAATTTATGGGTACACAAGGAATCATGGAAGGCAATCCACATCCCTCGACCACGCGGTTCAGCACACCGTGCGTGTAAGCACATGAAAAATGAGACCTGTAACCTAAAACAAGCGTAACTTTTGCGTCCGTTGTCCGTTCCGGGCATACTTTTTTTCTAGAAACCTTGTGGCGAGGCCAATACCGACAAAAAGCGAAATTCAAAGAGTAGATTAGTATATAATTTTTTACAAAATAAATACTTCCCTATGGTTAGGATACTGCCCTGAATACCTCCTACTGCCAGCATGTTACATTCAATACAACATCGAACTCCATCATGGTGGAGGACTCGCCCATTGTATCATGAACCGCGCCTAGACTATCGAGTTTATGGGTACACAAGAACCATGGAAGGTAACCCACATCCCTCGACCACGCGGTTCAGCACACCGTGGGTGTAAGCACATGAAAAATGAGACCTGTAACCTAAAACGAGCGTAACTTTTGCGTCCGTTGTCCGTTCCGGGCATACTTTTTTTTCTAGAAAGCTTGTGGCGAGGCCAATACCGACAAAAAGCGAAATTCAAAGAGTAGATTCATATATTTTTTTTACAAAATAAATACTTCCCTATGGTTAAGATACTGCCCCTGAATACCTCCTACTGCCAGCATGTTACATTCAATACAACATCGAACTCCATCGTGGTGGAGGACTCGCCCATGTATCATGAACCGCGCCTAGACTATCGAGTTTATGGGTACACAAGCAACCATGGAAGGTAACCCACATCTCTCGGCCACGCGGTTCAGCACACCTTGGGTGTAAGCACACGAAAAATAAGACCTATAACCTAAAACGAGCATAACTTTTGCGTCCGTTGTCCGTTCGGGGCATACTTTTTTTTCTAGAAAGCTTGCGACGAGGCCAATACTGACAAAAAGCAAATTCAAAGAGTAGAATAGTATATAATTTTTTATAAAATAAATACTTCAATATGGATAAGATACTGCCCCCGAATACCTCCTACAGCCAGCATGTTACTTTCAATACAGTGTCGAACTCCGTCGTCATGGAGGACTCGCCCCCCTTATCATTAACCGTGTCTAGACTACCGAGTTTATGGGTACACAAGGAACCATGGAAGGTAACCCACATCCCTCGGCCACACGGTTCAGCACACCTTGGGTGTAAGCACACTGAAAAAGGAGACCTATAACCTAAAACGAGCATAACTTTTGACATCCGTTGTCCGATTGGGGCATACTTTTTTTCTAGAAAGCTCTCGGCGAGGCCAACACCGACAAAAGTGAAATTCAAAGAGTAGAATAGTATATAATTTTTTACAAAATAAATACTTCCCTATGGTTAAGATACTGCCCTGAATACCTCCTACTGCCAGCATGTTACATTCAATACAACGTCGAACTCCATCGTGGTGGAGGACTCGCCCATCGTATCATGAACCGCGCCTAGACTACCGAATTTATGGGTACACAAGGAATCATGGAAGGTAATCCCACATCCCTCGACCACGCGGTTCAGCACACCGTGCGTGTAAGCACATGAAAAATGAGACCTATAACCTAAAACGAGCGTAACTTTTGCGTCCGTTGTCCGTTCGGGGCATACTTTTTTTTCTAGAAAGCCTTGCTGGCGAGGCCAATACCGACAAAAAGCGAAATTCAAAGAGTAGAATAGTATATAATTTTTTTACAAAATAAATACTTCCCTATGGTTAAGATACTGCCCTGAATACCTCCTACTGCCAGCATGTTACATTCAATACAACGTCGAACTCCATCGTGGTGGAGGACTCGCCCATTGTATCATGAACCGCGCCTAGACTATCGAGTTTATGGGTACACAAGCAACCATGGAAGGTAACCCACATCTCTCGGCCACGCGGTTCAGCACACCTTGGGTGTAAGCACACGAAAATAAGACCTATAACCTAAAACGAGCATAACTTTTGCGTCCGTTGTCCGTTCGGGGCATACTTTTTTTTCTAGAAAGCTTGCGACGAGGCCAATACTGACAAAAAGCAAAATTCAAAGAGTAGAATAGTATATAATTTTTTATAAAATAAATACTTCAATATGGTTAAGATACTGCCCCGAATACCTCCTACTGCCAGCATGTTACATTCAATACAGTGTCGAACTCCGTCGTCATGGAGGACTCGCCCCCCTTATCATTAACCGTGTCTAGACTACCGAGTTTATGGGTACACAAGGAACCATGGAAGGTAACCCACATCCCTCGGCCACACGGTTCAGCACACCTTGGGTGTAAGCACACGAAAAAGGAGACCTATAACCTAAAACGAGCATAACTTTTGCATCCGTTGTCCGATTGGGGCATACTTTTTTTCTAGAAAGCTCTCGGCGAGGCCAACACCGACAACAAGTGAAATTCAAAGAGTAGAATAGTATATAATTTTTTACAAAATAAATACTTCCCTATGGTTAAGATACTGCCCTGAATACCTCCTACTGCCAGCATGTTACATTCAATACAACGTCGAACTCCATCGTGGTGGAGGACTCGCCCATCGTATCATGAACCGCGCCTAGACTACCGAATTTATGGGTACACAAGGAATCATGGAAGGCAACCCACATCCCTCGGCCACGCGGTTCAGCACACCGTGGGTGTAAGCACATGAAAAATGAGACCTGTAACCTAAAACGAGCTTAACTTTTGCGTCGTTGTCCGATTCGGGGCATACTTTTTTTTCTAGAAAGCTTGTGGCGAGGCCAATACCGACAAAAAGCGAAATTCAAAGAGTAGAATAGTATATAATTTTTTATAAAATAATACTTCCCTATGGTTAAGATACTGCCCTGAATACCTCCTACTGCCAGCATGTTACATTCAATACAAGCGTCGAACTCCATCAGTCGTGGAGGACTCACCCATCGTATCATGAACCGCGCCTAGACTACCGAGTTTATGGGTACACAAGAACCATGGAAGGTAACCCACATCCCTCGGCCACGCGGTTCAGCACACCTTGGGTGTAAGCACACTGAAAAATGAGACCTATAACCTAAAACGAGCATAACTTTTGCGTCCGTTGTCCGATTCGGGGCATACTTTTTTTTCTAGAAAGCTTGCGGCGAGGCCAATACCGACAAAAAGCAAAATTCAAAGAGTAGAATAGTATATAATTTTTTATAAAATAAATACTTCAATATGGTTAAGATACTGCCCCCGAATACCTCCTACAGCCAGCATGTTACTTTCAATACAGTGTCGAACTCCATCGTCATGGAGGACTCGCCCCCCTTATCATTAACCGTGTCTAGACTTACCTAGTTTATGGGTACACAAGGAACCATGGAAGGTAACCCACATCCCTCGGCCACACGGTTCAGCACACCTTGGGTGTAAGCACACGAAAAAGGAGACCTATAACCTAAAACGAGCATAACTTTTGCATCCGTTGTCCGATTGGGGCATACTTTTTTTCTAGAAAGCTCTCGGCGAGGCCAACACCGACAAAAAGTGAAATTCAAAGAGTAGAATAGTATATAATTTTTTACAAAATAAATACTTCCCTATGGTTAAGATACTGCCCTGAATACCTCCTACTGCCAGCATGTTACATTCAATACAACGTCGAACTCCATCATGGTGGAGGACTCGCCCACCGTATCATGAACCGCGCCTAGACTACCGAGTTTATGGGTACACAAGGAACCATGGAAGGTAACCCACATCCCTCGGCCACGCGGTTCAGGACACCGTGTGTGTAAGCACACAAAAAATGAGACCTGTAACCTAAAACGAGCGTTACTTTTGTGTCCGTTGTCCGTTCGGGGCATACTTTTTTTTCTAGAAAGCTTGCGATGAGGCCTATGCCGACAAAAAGCGAAATTCAAAGAGTAGAATAGTATATAATTTTTTATAAAATAAATACTTCCCTATGGTTAAGATACTGCCCTGAATACCTCCTACTGCCAGCATGTTACATTCAATACAGTGTTGAACTCCATCATCGTGGAGGACTCACCCCCCGTATCATGAACTGCGTCTAGACTACCGAGTTTATGGGTACACAAGGAACCATGGAAGGTAACCCACATCCCTCGGCCACGCGGTTCAGCACATCTTGGGTGTAAGCACATGAAAAAGGAGACCTATAACCTAAAACGAGCATAACTTTTGCGTCCGTTGTCCGTTCGGGGCATACTTTTTTTTCTAGAAAGCTTGCGACGAGGCCAATACTGACAAAAAGCAAAATTCAAAGAGTAGAATAGTATATAATTTTTTATAAAATAATACTTCAATATGGTTAAGATACTGCCCCCGAATACCTCCTACATGCCAGCATGTTACTTTCAATACAGTGTCGAACTCCATCGTCATGGAGGACTCGCCCCCCTTATCATTAACCGTGTCTAGACTACCTAGTTTATGGGTACACAAGGAACCATGGAAGGTAACCCACATCCCTCGGCCACACGGTTCAGCACACCTTGGGTGTAAGCACACGAAAAAGGAGACCTATAACCTAAAACTGAGCATAACTTTTGCATCCGTTGTCCGATTGGGGCATACTTTTTTTTCTAGAAAGCTCTCGGCGAGGCCAACACCGACAAAAAGTGAAATTCAAAGAGTAGAATAGTATATAATTTTTACAAAATAAATACTTCCCTATGGATAATATACTACCCCGAATACCTCCTTACTTCTAGCATGTTACATTCAATGCAGCGTTGAACTCCATCATCGTGGAGGACTCACCCACCGTATCATGAACCACGCCTAGACTACCGAGTTTATGGGTACACAAGGAACCATGGAAGGTAACCCACATTCCTCGGCCATGCGGTTCAGCACACCGTGTGTGTAAGCACACGAAAAATTAGACCCGTAACCTAAAACGAGCTTAACTTTTGCGTCTGTTGTCCATTCGGGGCATACTATTTTTTCTAGAAAGCTTGTGGTGAGGCCAATACCGACAAAAAGCAAAATTCAAAGAGTAGAATAGTATATAATTTTTTATAAAATAAATACTTCCCTATAGTTAAGATACTGCCCCGAATACCTCCTACTGCCAGCATGTTACATTCAATACAGCGTCAAAATCCATCATCGTGGAGGACTCACCCACCGTATCATGAACTGCGCCTAGACTACCGAGTTTATGGGTACACAAGAAACCATGGAAGGTAACCCACATCCCTCGGCCACGCGGTTCAGCACATTGTGTGTGTAAGCCAATGAAAAGTGGGACCTGTAACCTAAAACGAGCGTAACTTTTGCGTCCGTTGTCCGTTCAGGACATACATTTTTTTCTAGAAAGCTTGCGGCGAGACCAATACCGACAAAAAGCAAAATTCAAAGAGTAGAATAGTATATAATTTTTTATAGAATAAATACTTCCCTATGGTTAAGATATTGCCCCGAATATCTCTCACTGCCAGCATATTACATTCAATACAGCGTCGAACTCCATTCTCATGGAGGACTCACCCACTGTATCGTGAACCGCGCCTAGACTATCGAGTTTATGGGTACACAAGGAACCATGGAAGGTAACCCACATCCCTCGCCCACGCGGTTCTGCACACCATGGTAGTAAGCACATGAAAAAGGAGACCTATAACCTAAAACAAGCATAACTTTTGCATCCGTTGTCCGATCGGGGCATACTTTTTTTTCTAGAAAGCTTACGGCGAGGCCAACACCGACAAAAAGCGAAATTCAAAGAGTAGAATAGTATATATTTTTTTACAAAATAAATACTTCCTTATGGTTAAGATACTGCCCCGAATACCTCCTACTGCCAGCATGTTACATTCAATACAATGTCGAACTCCATCGTGGTGGAGGACTCGCCCATCGTATCATGTACCGCGCCTAGACAACCGAGTTTATGAGTACACAAGGAACCATGGAAGGTAACCCACATCCCTTGGCAATACGGTTCAGCACACCGTGTGTGTAAGCACACGAAAAATGAGACCTATAACCTAAAACTAGCGTAACTTTTGCGTCCGTTGTCCGTTCGGGGCATACTTTTTTTCTAGAAAGCTTGCGACGAGGCCAATACCGACAAAAAGCGCAATTCAAAGAGTAGAATACTATATAATTTTTTATAAAATAAATACTTCCCTATGGTTAAGATACTGCCCCGAATACCTCCTACTGCCAGCATGTTACATTCAATAAAGTGCCAAACTCCATCGTCGTGGAGGACTCGCCCCCCGTATCATGAACCGCGCCTAGACTACCGAGTTTATGGGTACACAAGGAATGAAGGAAGGTAACCCACATCCCTCGGCCACGTGGTTCAGCATACCTTGGGTGTAAGCACACTAAAAAGGAGACATATAACCTAAAATGAGCATAACTTTTGCATCCGTTGTCCGATTGGGGCTTACTTTTTTTTCTATAAAGCTCTCGGCGAGGCCGACATCGACAAAAAGCGAAATTCAAAGAGTAGAATAGTATATAATTTTTACAAAATAAATACTTCCCTATGGTTAAGATACTGCCCCGAATACCTCCTACTGCCAGCATGTTACATTCAATACAACATCGAACTTTATCGTGGTGCAGGACTCGCCCATCGTATCATGAACCGCGCCTAGACTACCGAGTTTATAGGTACACAAGGAACCATGAAAGGTAACCCACATCCCTCGGCCACGTGGTTCAGCACACCTTGGGTGTAAGCAGACGAAAAAGGAGACCTATAACCTAAAACAAGCATAACTTTTGCATCCGTTGTCCGATCGGGGCATACTTTTTTTTCTAGAAAGCTTGCAGCGAGGCCAACACTGACAAAAAGCAAAATTCAAAGAGTACAATAGTATATAATTTTTTACAAAATAAATTCTTCCCTACGGTTAAGATACTGCCCCGGATACCTCCTACTGCCAGCATGTTACATTCAATACAGCGTCGAACTCCATCGTGGTGGAGGACTCGCCCACCGTATCATGAATCACGCCTTGACTACCGAGTTTATGGGTACCCAAGGAACCATGGAAGGTAACCCACATCCCTCGGCCATGCGGTTCAGCACACCGTGTGTGTAAGCACACGAAAAATGAGACCCGTAACCTAAAACGAGCTTAACTTTTGCGTCTGTTGTCCATTCGGGGCATACTTTTTTTTTCTAGAAAGCTTGTGGTGAGGCCAATACCGACAAAAAGCGAAATTCAAAGAGTAGAATAGTATATAATTTATTATAAAATAAATACTTCCCTATGGTTAAGATACTGCCCCGAATACCTCCTACTGCCAGCATGTTACATTCAATACAGCGTCGAAATCCATCATCGTGGAGGACTCACCCACCGTATCATGAACTGCGCCTAGACTACCGAGTTTATGGGTACACAAGAAACCATGGAAGGTAACCCACATCCCTCGCCCACGCGGTTCTGCACACCATGGTAGTAAGCACATGAAAAAGGAGACCTATAACCTAAAACAAGCATAACTTTTGCATCCGTTGTCCGATCGGGGCATACTTTTTTTTCTAGAAAGCTTACGGCGAGGCCAACACCGACAAAAAGCGAAATTCAAAGAGTAGAATAGTATATATTTTTTTACAAAATAAATACTTCCTTATGGTTAAGATACTGCCCCGAATACCTCCTACTGCCAGCATGTTACATTCAATACAATGTCGAACTCCATCGTGGTGGAGGACTCGCCCATCGTATCATGTACCGCGCCTAGACAACCGAGTTTATGAGTACACAAGGAACCATGGAAGGTAACCCACATCCCTTGGCAATACGGTTCAGCACACCGTGTGTGTAAGCACACGAAAAATGAGACCTATAACCTAAAACTAGCGTAACTTTTGCGTCCGTTGTCCGTTCGGGGCATACTTTTTTTCTAGAAAGCTTGCGACGAGGCCAATACCGACAAAAAGCGCAATTCAAAGAGTAGAATACTATATAATTTTTTATAAAATAAATACTTCCCTATGGTTAAGATACTGCCCCGAATACCTCCTACTGCCAGCATGTTACATTCAATAAAGTGCCAAACTCCATCGTCGTGGAGGACTCGCCCCCCGTATCATGAACCGCGCCTAGACTACCGAGTTTATGGGTACACAAGGAATGAAGGAAGGTAACCCACATCCCTCGGCCACGTGGTTCAGCATACCTTGGGTGTAAGCACACTAAAAAGGAGACATATAACCTAAAATGAGCATAACTTTTGCATCCGTTGTCCGATTGGGGCTTACTTTTTTTTCTATAAAGCTCTCGGCGAGGCCGACATCGACAAAAAGCGAAATTCAAAGAGTAGAATAGTATATAATTTTTACAAAATAAATACTTCCCTATGGTTAAGATACTGCCCCGAATACCTCCTACTGCCAGCATGTTACATTCAATACAACATCGAACTTTATCGTGGTGCAGGACTCGCCCATCGTATCATGAACCGCGCCTAGACTACCGAGTTTATAGGTACACAAGGAACCATGAAAGGTAACCCACATCCCTCGGCCACGTGGTTCAGCACACCTTGGGTGTAAGCAGACGAAAAAGGAGACCTATAACCTAAAACAAGCATAACTTTTGCATCCGTTGTCCGATCGGGGCATACTTTTTTTTCTAGAAAGCTTGCAGCGAGGCCAACACTGACAAAAAGCAAAATTCAAAGAGTACAATAGTATATAATTTTTTACAAAATAAATTCTTCCCTACGGTTAAGATACTGCCCCGGATACCTCCTACTGCCAGCATGTTACATTCAATACAGCGTCGAACTCCATCGTGGTGGAGGACTCGCCCACCGTATCATGAATCACGCCTTGACTACCGAGTTTATGGGTACCCAAGGAACCATGGAAGGTAACCCACATCCCTCGGCCATGCGGTTCAGCACACCGTGTGTGTAAGCACACGAAAAATGAGACCCGTAACCTAAAACGAGCTTAACTTTTGCGTCTGTTGTCCATTCGGGGCATACTTTTTTTTTCTAGAAAGCTTGTGGTGAGGCCAATACCGACAAAAAGCGAAATTCAAAGAGTAGAATAGTATATAATTTATTATAAAATAAATACTTCCCTATGGTTAAGATACTGCCCCGAATACCTCCTACTGCCAGCATGTTACATTCAATACAGCGTCGAAATCCATCATCGTGGAGGACTCACCCACCGTATCATGAACTGCGCCTAGACTACCGAGTTTATGGGTACACAAGAAACCATGGAAGGTAACCCACATTCCTCGGCCACGCGGTTTAGCACACTGTGTGTGTAAGCCAATGAAAAGTTGGACCTGTAACCTAAAACGAGCGTAACTTTTGCGTCCGTTGTCCGTTCAGGGCATACATTTTTTTCTAGAAAGCTTGCGGCGAGACCAATACCGACAAAAAGCAAAATTCAAAGAGTAGAATAGTATATAATTTTTATAGAATAAATACTTCCCTATGGTTAAGATATTGCCCCGAATATCTCTCACTACCAGCATATTACATTCAATACAGCGTCGAACTCCATTCTCATGGAGGACTCACCCACTGTTTCATGAACCGCGCCTAGACTATCGAGTTTATGGGTACACAAGGAACCATGGAAGGTAACCCACATCCCTCGGCCACGCGGTTCTGCACACCATGGTAGTAAGCACATGAAAAAGGAGACCTATAACCTAAAACAAGCATAACTTTTGCATCCGTTGCCCGATCGGGGCATACTTTTTTTTCTAGAAAGCTTACGGCGAGGCCAACACCGACAAAAGCAAATTCAAAGAGTAGAATAGTATATAATTTTTTACAAAATAAATACTTCCTTATGGTTAAGATACTGCCCCGAATACCTCCTACTGCCAGCATGTTACATTCAATACAATGTCGAACTCCATCGTGGTGGAGGACTCGCCCATCGTATCATGTACCGCGCCTAGACAACCGAGTTTATGAGTACACAAGGAACCATGGAAGGTAACCCACATCCCACGGCAATACGGTTCAGCACACCGTGTGTGTAAGCACACGAAAAATGAGACCTATAACCTAAAACTAGCGTAACTTTTGCGTCCGTTGTCCGTTCGGGGCATACTTTTTTTCTAGAAAGCTTGCGACGAGGCCAATACCGACAAAAAGCGCAATTCAAAGAGTAGAATAGTATATAATTTTTTATAAAATAAATACTTCCCTATGGTTAAGATACTGCCCCGAATACCTCCTACTGCCAGCATGTTACATTCAATAAAGTGCCGAACTCCATCGTCGTGGAGGACTCGCCCCCCGTATCATGAACCGCGCCTAGACTACCGAGTTTATAAGTACACAAGGAATGAAGGAAGGTAACCCACATCCCTCGGCCACGTGGTTCAGCATACCTTGGGTGTAAGCACACTAAAAGGAGACATATAACATAAAATGAGCATAACTTTTGCATCCGTTGTCCGATTGGGGCTTACTTTTTTTTCTATAAAGCTCTCGGCGAGGCCGACATCGACAAAAAGCGAAATTCAAAGAGTAGAATAGTATATAATTTTTACAAAATAAATACTTCCCTATGGTTAAGATACTGCCCCGAATACCTCCTACTGCCAGCATGTTACATTCAATACAACATCGAACTTTATCGTGGTGCAGGACTCGCCCATCGTATCATGAACCGCGCCTAGACTACCGAGTTTATGGGTACACAAGGAACCATGAAAGGTAACCCACATCCCTCGGCCACGTGGTTCAGCACACCTTGGGTGTAAGCAGACGAAAAAGGAGACCTATAACCTAAAACAAGCATAACTTTTGCATCCGTTGTCCGATCGGGGCATACTTTTTTTTCTAGAAAGCTTGCAGCGAGGCCAACACTGACAAAAAGCAAAATTCAAAGAGTACAATAGTATATAATTTTTTACAAAATAAATTCTTCCCTATGGTTAAGATACTGCCCCGGATACCTCCTACTGCCAGCATGTTACATTCAATACAACGTCGAACTCCATCGTGGTGGAGGACTCGCCCACCGTATCATGAATCACGCCTTGACTACTGAGTTTATGGGTACACAAGGAACCATAGAAGGTACCCCACATCCCCTGGCCATGCTGTTCAGCACACCGTGGGTGTAAGCACATGAAAAATGAGACCTATAACCTAAAACGAGCGTAACTTTTGTGTCCGATGTCCAATCGGGGCATAATTTTTTTCTAGAAAGCTTGCGGCGAGGCCAATACCGGCAAAAAGAGAAATTCAAAGGAGTAGAATAGTATATATTTTTTACAAAATAAATACTTCCCTATGGTTAAGATACTGCCCCGAATACCTCCTACTGCTAGCATGTTACATTCAATGCAGCGTTGAACTCCATCGTCATGGAGGACTCACCCGCCGTATCATGAACCACGCCTAGGACTACCGAGTTTATGGGTACACAAGGAACCATGCAAGGTAACCCACATTCCTCGGCCATGCGGTTCAGCACACCGTGTGTGTAAGCACACGAAAAATGAGACCGTAACCTAAAATGAGCTTAACTTTTGCGTCTGTTGTTCATTCGGGGCATACTTTTTTTTTCTAGAAAGCTGGTGGTGAGGCCAATCCCGACAAAAAGCAAATTCAAAGAGTAGAAAAGTATATAATTTTTTATAAAATAAATACTTCCCTATAGTTAAGATACTGCCCGAATACCTCCTACCTGCCAGCATGTTACATTCAATACAGCGTCGAAATCCATCATCGTGGAGGAATCACCCACCGTATGTCATTGAACCGGTGACCCTAAGGACTACCGAGTTTATGGGATACACAAGAAACCATGGACGGTAACCCACCATCCCGCGGCCACGCGGTTTCAGCACCTGTTGTGTGGTAAGCCAATGAAAAGTGGGACC
>MU847722.1:0-43253 GCA_032690845.1 Eleusine coracana subsp. coracana
CACCACGATGGAGTTTCGATGTGTATTGAAGTAACATGCTGGCAGTAGGAGGTATTCGGGGCAGTATCTACCATAGGGAGTATTATTTATTTTATAAAAAAATATATACTATTCTACTCTTTGAATTTCACTTTTTGTCGTTTGGCCTTGCCAAGTTTTCTAGAAAAAAAAGTATGCCAACTGACAAGGATGCAAAAGTTACGGCTCGTTTTAGGGTTATAGGTCCTTTTTCGTGTGCTTACAACCCACGTGTGCTGAACCGCATGGCCGAGGGATGTGGGTTACCTTCCAGGTTCCTTGTGTACCATAAACTCGGTAGTCTAGGCGCGGTTCATGATACGGTGGACGAGTCCTCTACCACGATGGACTTCGATGTTGTATTGAATGTAACATGTTGGCAGTAGGAGGTATTCGGGGGCAGTAGTATCTTAACCATAGGGAAGTATTTATTTTTTATAAAATTATATACTATTCTACTCTTTGAATTTCGCTTTTTGTCAGTGTTGGCCTTGCCGCAAGCTTTCTAAAAATAAAGTATGCCACGAATGGACCACGGACGCAAAAGTTACGCTCGTTTTAGGTTATAGGTCTCATTTTTCGTGTGCTTACACCCACGGTGTGCTCAACCGCATGGCCGAGGGATGTGGGTTACCTTCCATGGTCCTTGTGTACCCATAAACTCGGTAGTCTAGGCGCGGTTCATGATACGTGGACGAGTCCTCTACCACGATGGACTTCGATGCTGTATTGAATGTACCATGCTGGCAGTAGGAGGTATCGAGGCAGTATCTTAACCATAGGGAAGTATATATTTTGTGGGAAAAATTATATACTATTCTACTCTTGAATTTCGCTTTTTGTCAGTGTTGGCCTTGCCGCAAGCTTTCTAGAATAAAAAAGTATGCCCCGATCGGACATCGATGCAAAAGTTATGCTCGTTTAGGTTATAAGGCCTCATTTTTCATGTGCTTACACCCACGGTGTGCTGAACCGTGTGGCCGAGGGATGTGAGTTACCTTCCCATGGTTCCTTGGGTGGGTGAGTTCTCCACCACGATGGAGTTCGATGCTGTATTGAATCTAACATGCCGACAATAGGAGGTACTCGGGAAGTATGTTAACCATAGGGAAGTATTTATTTGGTAAAAAATTATATACTATTCTACTCTTTGAATTTTGCTTTTTGTCGGTGTTGGCCTTGCCGCATGCTTTCTAGAAAAAAAAGTATGCCCCGATCGGACAACGGACGCAAAAGTTTATGCTCGTTTTAGGTTATAAGTCTATTTTTTCGTGTGCTTAAAACCCACGGTGTGCTGAACCGACAGGCCAAACATGTGGGTTACCTTCCATGGTTCCTTGTGTAGCCATAAACTCGATAGTCTAGGTGTGGTTCATGATACGGTGGGCCAAGTCCTCCACCGCGATGGAGTCCTACGTTGTATTGAATGTAACATGCTAGCAGTAGGAGGTACTCGGGGGCGATATCTCAACCATAGGGAATTATTATTTTTATAAAATTATATACTATTCTACTCTTTGAATTTTGCTTTCTGTCAGTGTTGGCCTCACCGCAAGCTTTCTTAGAAAAAAAAGTAGGCCCCGATCAGACAACGGATGCAAAAGTTATGCTTATTTTAGGTTATAGGTCTCCTTTTTCATGTGGTTACACCCACGGTGTGCTGAACCGAGTGGCTAAAGCATGTGGGTTACCTTCCATGGTTCCTTGTGTACCCATAAACTCGGTAGTCTAGGGCGTGGTTCATGATACGGTGGGTGAGTCCTCCATCACGATGGTGTTTGATGCTGTATTGAATGTAACTGCTGGCAGTAGGAGGTACTTTGGGCAGTATCTTAGCCATAGGGAAGTATTTATTTTGTAAAAAAAATATATACTATTCTACTCTTTGAGTTTCACTTTTTGTTGGTATTGGCCTTGCCGCAAGTTTTCTAAAAAAAGTATGCCACGAACGGACAACGGACGCAAAAGTTACGCTCATTTTAGGTTATAGGTTTTATTTTTTGTGCTTACACCCACGGTGTGCTGAACCACGTGGCCGAGGGATGTGGGTTACCTTCCATGGTTCCTTGTGTACCCATAAACTCGGTAGTCTAGGCGCGGTTCATGATACGGTGGGTGAGTCCTCCACCACGATGGAGTTCGACGCTGTATTGAATATAACCTACTGGCAGTAGGAGGTATTCGGGGCAGTATCTTAACCATAGGGAAGTATTTATTTTGTAAAAAATATATACTATTCACTCTTTGAATTTTGCTTTTTGTTAGTGTTGGCCGCGCCGCATGCTTTCTAGAAAAAAAAGTATGCCCCGATCGGACAACGGACGCAAAAGTTATGCTCGTTTTAGGTTATAGGTCTCTTTTTTCGTGTGCTTACACCCACGGTGTGCTGAACCGAGTGGCCAAAACATGTGGGTTACCTTCCTTGGTTCCTTGTGTAGCTATAAACTCGATAGTCTAGGCGCGGTTCATGATACGGTGGACGAGTCCTCCACCGCGATGGAGTCCTACGTTGTATTGAATGTAACATGCTAGTAGTAGGAGGTACTCGGGGCGATATCTCAACCATAGGGAATTATTTATTTTTTATAAAATTATATACTATTCTACTCTTTGAATTTCGCTTTCTGTCAGTGTTGGCCTCACCGAATGCTTTCTAGAAAAAAAAAGTATGCCCCGATCGGACAACGGATGCAAGAGTTATGCTTATATTAGGTTATAGGTCTCCTTTTTCATATGCTTAAACACACGGTGTGATGAACTGCTTGCCCGAATGATGTGGGTTACCTTCCACGGTTCCTTGTGTACCCATAAACTCGGTAGTCTAGGCGCGGTTCATGATACGGTGGGTGAGTCCTCCACCACGATGGAGTTCGACGCTGTATTGAATATAACCTACTGGCAGTAGGAGGTATTCGGGGCAGTATCTTAACCATAGGGAAGTATTTATTTTGTAAAAAAATATATACTATTCAACTCTTTGAATTTTGCTTTTTGTTAGTGTTGGCCGCACCGCATGCTTTCTAGAAAAAAAAAAGTATGCCCCGATCGGACAACGGACGCAAAAGTTATGCTCGTTTTAGGTTATAGGTCTCTTTTTTCGTGTGCTTACACCCACGGTGTGCTGAACCGAGTGGCCAAAACATGTGGGTTACCTTCCTTGGTTCCTTGTGTAGCCATAAACTCGATAGTCTAGGCGCGGTTCATGATACGGTGGACGAGTCCTCCACCGCGATGGAGTCCTACGTTGTATTGAATGTAACATGCTAGTAGTAGGAGGTACTCGGGGCGATATCTCAACCATAGGGAATTATTTATTTTTTATAAAATTATATACTATTCTACTCTTTGAATTTCGCTTTCTGTCAGTGTTGGCCTCACCGAATGCTTTCTAGAAAAAAAAGTATGCCCCGATCGGACAACGAATGCAAGAGTTATGCTTATATTAGGTTATAGGTCTCCTTTTTCATATGCTTACACACACAGTGTGATGAACCGCTTGCCCAAATGATGTGGGTTACCTTCCACGTTTCCTTGTGTACCCATAAATACGGTAGTCTAGGCGCGGCTCATGATATTGTGGGCGAGTCCTCCACCGTGATGGAGTTCGATGTTGTATTGAATGTAACATGCTAGCAGTAGGAGGTACTCGGGGCGGTATCTCAACCATAGGGAAGAATTTATTTTTTATAAAATTATATACTATTCTACTCTTTGAATTTTGCTTTTTGTCGGTATTGGCCTCGCTGCAAGCTTCCTAGAAAAAAAGGATGCCCCGAACGGACAACGAGCACAAAATTTACGCTCATTTTAGGTTATAGGTCTCATTTTTCAGTGTGCTGAACCGCATCGACGAGGGATGTGCGTTACCTTCCATGGTTCCTTGTGTACCCATAAACTTGGTAGTCTAGGCACGGTTCATTATACGGTGGGCGAGTCCTCCACCACGATGGAGTCCGACGCTATATTGAATGTAACCTGCTGGTAGTAGGAGGTATTCGGGGTAGTATCTTAACCATAGGGAAGTATTTATTTTGTAAAAAATTATATTCTATTCTACTCTTTGAATTTCACTTTTTGTCGGTGTTGGCCTTGCCGCAAGCTTTGTAGAAAAAAAAAAGTATGCCCCGGTCGGACAATGGATGCAAAAGTTATGCTTGTTTTTGGTTATAGGTCTTCTTTTTCGTGTGCTTACACCCATGGTGTGCTGAACCGCGTGGCCGAGGGATGTGGGTTACCTCCATGGTTCCTTGTGTACCCATAAACTCGGTTGTCTAGGCGTGGTTCATGATACGATAGGTGAGTCCTCCACCACGATGGAGTTCGATGCTGTATTGAATGTAACATGTTGGCAGTAGGTGGTATTCGGGGCAGTATCTTAACCATAGGGAAGTATTTATTTTTTATAAAATTATATACTATTCTATTCTTGGAATTTCACTTTTTGTCGGTATTGGCTTTACCCCAAGTTTTCTAAAAATAAAGTATGCCACGAATGGACAACGGACGCAAAAGTTACGCTCGTTTTAGGTTATAGGTCTCATTTTTCGTGTGCTTACACCCACGGTGTGCTGAACCGCATGGCCGAGGGATGTGGGTTACCTTCCATGGTTCCTTGTGTACCCATAAACTCGGTAGTCTAGGCGCGGTTCATGATACGGGATGAGTCCTCCACCACGATGGACTTCGACGCTGTATTGAATGTAACATGCTGGCAGTAGGAGGTATTCGAGGCAGTATCTTAACCATAGGGAAGTATATATTTTGTAAAAAATTATATACCATTCTACTCTTTGAATTTTGCTTTTTGTCAGTGTTGGCCTTGCCGCAAGCTTTCTATAATAAAAAAGTATGCCCCGATCGGACAACGGATGCAAAAGTTATGCTCGTTTTAGGTTATAGGTCTCATTTTTCATGTGCTTACACCCACGGTGTGCTGAACCGCGTGGCCGAGGGATGTGGGTTACCTTCCATGGTTCCTTGGGTGGGTGAGTTCTCCACCACGATGGAGTTCGATGCTGTATTGAATCTAACATGCCGGCAATAGGAGGTACTCGGGCAGTATCTTAACCATAGGGAAGTATTTATTAGGTAAAAAATTATATACTATTCTATTCTTTGAATTTTGCTTTTTGTCGGTGTTGGCCTCGCCGCAAGCTTTCTAGAAAAAAAAGTATGCCCCGATCGGACAACGGATGCCAAAGTTATGCTTATTTTAGGTTATAGGTCTCCTTTTTCGTGTGCTTACACACACGGTGTGCTAAACCGCGTGGCCGAAGGATGTGGGTTACCTTCCATGGTTCCTTGTGTAGCCATAAACTCAGTATTCTAGGCGCGGTTCGTGATACGGTGGGTGAGTCCTCCACCGCGATGGAGTCCGATGTTGTATTGAATGTAACATGCTAGCAGTAGGAGGTACTCGGGGCGATATCTCAAACATAGGGAATTATTTATTTTTTATAAAATTATATACTATTCTACTCTTTGAATTTCTCTTTTTGTCGGTGTTGGCCTTGCTGCAAGATTTCTAGAAAAAGAAAGTATGCCCCAATCTGACAACGGATGCAAAAGTTATGCTCGTTTTAGGTAATTGGTCTCCTTTTTTGTGTGCTTACATCCACGGTGTGATGAACCTCATGCCCGAATGATGTGGGTTACCTTCCATGGTTCCGTGTGTACCCATAAATGCGGTAGTCTAGGCGCGGTTCATGATATGGGGGGGGGAGTCCTCCACCGCGATGGAGTTCGACGTTGTATTGAATGTAACATGCTAGCAGCAGAAGGTACTCGGGGCGGTATCTCAACCATAGGGAAGAATTTATTTTGTATAAAATTATATATTATTCTACTCTTTCAATTTTTCTTTTTGTCGGTATTGGCCTCGCTGCAAGCTTTCTAGAAAAAAAGTATGCCCCGAACGGACAACGGACACAAAAGTTACGCTCGTTTCAGGTTATAGGTCTCATTTTTCATGTGCTTACACCCACGGTGTGCTGAACCGCCTGGACAAGGGATGTGGGTTACCTTCCATGGTTCCTTGTGTACCCATAAACATGGTAGTCTAGGCACGGTTTATTATACGGTGGGCGAGTCCTCCACCACGATGGAGTCCGACGCTGTATTGAATGTAACATGCTGGCAGTAGGAGGTTTTCAAGGCAGTATCTTAACCATAGGGAAATATTTATTTTGTAAAAAATTATATACTATTCTACTCTTTGAATTTCGCTTTTTGTCGGTGTTGGCCTCGCCGCAAGCTTTCTCGAAAAAAAAGTTTGCCCCGATCGGACAATGGATGCAAAAGTTATGCTCGTTTTTAGTTATAGGTCTTCTTTTTGGTGTGCTTACACCCACGGTGTGCTGAACCGCATGGCCGAGGGATGTGGGTTACCTTCCATGGTTCCTTGCGTACCCATAAACTTGGTAATCTAGGCATGGTTCATGATACGGTGGGTGAGTCCTCCACCACGATGGAGTTCGATGTTGTATTGAATGTAACATGATCGTAGTAGGAGGTATTCGGGGTAGTATCTTAACCATAGGGAAGTATTTATTTTGTAAAAAATTATATACTATTCTACTCTTTCAATTTCACTTTTTGTCAGTATTTGCCTTGCCGTAAGTTTTCTAAAAAAAAGTATTCCACGAATGGACAACGGACGCAAAAGTTACGCTCGTTTTAGTTTATAGGTCTCATTTTTCATGTGCTTACACCCACGGTGTGCCGAACCACATGGCCGAGGGATGTGGGTTACCTTCCATGGTTCCTTGTGTACCAATAAACTCGGTAGTCTAGACGCGGTTCATGATACGGTGGGCGAGTCCTCCACCACGATGGAGTTCTATGCTGTATTGAATGTAGCATGCTGACAGTAGGAGGTATTTGGGGCAGTATATCTTAACCATAGGGAAGTATTTATTTTGTAAAAAAATATATACTATTCTACTCTTTGAATTTTGCCTTTGGTCAGTGTTGGCCTCGCCGCAAGCTTTCTAGAAAAAAAAAGTATGCCCCGATCGGACAACGGATGCAAAAGTTATGCGCGTTTTAGGTTATAGGTCTCATTTTTCATGTGCTTACACCCACGGTGTGCTGAACCACGTGGCCGAGGGATGTGGGTTACCTTCCATGGTTCCTTGTGCACCCATAAACTCGGTAGTCTAGGCGCGGTTCATGATACGGTGGGTGAGTCCTCCACCACGATGGAGTTGGATGCTGTATTGAATGTAACATGCTGGCAATAGGAGGTATTCGGGCAGTATCTTAACCATAGGGAAGTATTTATTTGGTAAAAAATTATATACTATTCTACTCTTTGAATTTTGCTTTTTGTCGGTGTTGGCCTCGCCGCCAGCTTTCTAGAAAAAAAACTATGCCCCGATCGGACAACGGATGCCAAAGTTATGCTTGGTTTAGGTTATAGGTCTCCTTTTTCGTGTGCTTACACGCACGGTGTGCTGAACCGCGTGGCCGAAGGATGAGGGTTATCTTCCATGGTTCCTTGTGTAGCCATAAACTCGATAGTCTAGGCGCGGTTCATGATACGGTGGGTGAGTCCTCCACCGCGATGGAGTCCGACGTTGTTTTGAATGTAACATGCTAGCAGTAGGTGGTACTCAGGGCGATATCTCAAACATAGGGAATTATTTATTTTTTATAAAATTATATACTATTCTACTCTTTGAATTTCTCTTTTTGTTGGTGTTGGCCTTGCTGCAAGATTTCTAGAAAAAGAAAGTATGCCCCGATCAGACAACGGATGCAAAAGTTATGCTCGTTTTAGTTTATTGGTCTCCTTTTTCGTGTGCTTACATCCACGGTGTAATGAACCGCGTGCCCGAATGATGTGGGTTACCTTCCATGGTTCCTTGTGTACCCATAAATGCAGTAGTCTAGGCGCGGTTCATGATATGGTGGGCAAGTCCTCCACCACGATGGAGTTCGACGTTGTATTGAATGTAACATGCTAACAGTAGGAGGTACTCGGGGTGGTATCTCAACCATAGAGAAGTATGTATTTTTTATAAAATTATATACTATTCTACTCTTTGAATTTTGCTTTTTGTTGGTATTGGCCTCGCCGCAAGCTTTCTAGAAAAAAAGTATGCCCTGGACGAAGAACGGACGCAAAAGTAACGCTCGTTTTAGGTTATAGGTCTTATTTTTCATGTGCTTACACCCACGGTGTGCTGAACCTCGTGGCTGAGGGATGTGGGTTACCTTCCATGGTTCCTTGTGTACCCATAAACTCGGTAGTCTAGGCGCGGTTCATGATACGGTGGGCGAGTCCTCCACCACGATGGAGTTTGACGTTGTATTGAATGTAACATGCTGGCAGTAGGAGGTATTCGGGGCAGTATCTTAACCATAGGGAAGTATTTATTTTGTAAAAAATTATATACTATTGTACTCTTTGAATTTCTCTTTTTGTCGGTATTGGCCTCGCCGCAAGCTTTCTAGAAAAAAAGTATGTCCCAAACTGACAACGGACGCAAAAGTTATGCTCATTTTAGGTTATAGGTCTCATTTTTTGTGTGCTTACACCGACGGTGTACTGAACCACGTGGCCGAAGGATGTGGGTTACCTTTCGTGGTTCCTTGTGTACCCATAAACTCGGTAGTCTAGGCGCAGTTCATGATACAATGGGCGAGTCCTCCACCACGATGGAGTTCGACGCTATATTGAATATAACATGCTGGCAGTAGGAGGTATCCGGGGCAGTATCTTAACCATAGGGAAGTATTTATTTTGTAAAAAATTATATACAATTCTACTCTTTGAATTTCGCTTTTTACCAGTGTTGGCCTCGCCGCAAGCTTTCTAGAAAAAAAAGTATGCCCTGATCGGACAACGGATGCAGAAGTTATGCTCGTTTTAGGTTATAGGTCTCATTTTTCATGTGCTTACACCCACGGTGTGCTGAACCGCGTGGCCGAGGGATGTGGGTTACCTTCCATGTTTCCTTGTGTACCCATAAACTCGGTAGTCTAGGCGCGGTTCGTGATATGGTGGGTGAGTCCTCCACCACGATGGAGTTCAATGCTGTATTGAATGTATCATGCCGGTAATAGGAGGTATTCGGGCCGTATCTTAACCATAGGGAAGTATTTATTTGGTAAAAAATTATATAATATTCTACTCTTTGAATTTTGCTTTTTGTCGGTGTTGGCCTCGCCGTAAGCTTTCTAGAAAAAAAAGTATGCCCCGATCGGATAACGGATGCCAAAGTTATGCTTGTTTTAGGTTATAGGTCTCCTTTTTCGTGTGCTTACACACACGGTGTGCTGAACCGCGTGGCCGAAGGATGTGGGTTACCTTCGATGGTTCCTTGTGTACCTATAAATGCGGTAGTCTAAGCGCGGTTCATGATACGGTGGGCGAGTCCTCCACCACGATGGAGTTCGATGCTGTATCGAATATAACATGATGGCAGTAGGAGGTACTCAGGGCAGTATCTTAACCATAGGGAAGTATTTGTTTTGTAAAAAATTATATACTATTCTACTCTTTGAATTTCACTTTTTGTCGCTATTGGCCTTGCTGCAAGTTTTCTAAAAAAAAGAATGCCACAAATGGACAGTGGACACAAAAGTTACGCTTGTTTTAGGTTATAGGTCTCATTTTTTGTGTGCTTACACCCACGGTGTGCTGAACAACATGGCTGAGGGATGTGGGTTACCTTCCATGGTTCCATGTGTACCCATAAACTCGGTAGTCTAGGCGTGATTCATGATACGGTGGGCGAGTCCTCCACCACGATGGACTTCGACGCTGTATTGAATGTAACATGCTGGCAGTAGGAGGTATTCGGGACAGTATCTTAACCATAGGGAAGTATTTATTTTGTAAAAAATTAGATACAATTCTACTCTTTGAATTTCGCTTTTTGTCGATGTTGGCCTCGCCGCAAGCTTTCTCGAAAAAAAGTTTGCCCCGATCGGACAATGGATGCACAAGTTATGCTCGTTTTTAGTTATAGGTCTTGTTTTTCGTGTACTTACACCCACGGTGTGCTGAACCGCATGGCCGAGGGATGTGGGTTACCTTCCATGGTTCCTTGTGTACCCATAATCTTGGTAATCTAGGCATGGTTCATGATACGGTGGGTGAGTCCTCCAGCACGATGGAGTTCGATGTTGTATTGAATGTAACATGATGGTAGTAGGAGGTATTCGGGGCAGTATCTTAACCATAGGGAAGTATTTATTTTGTAAAAAATTATATACTATTCTACTCTTTGAATTTCACTTTTTGTCAGTATTGGCCTTGCCGCAAGTTTTCTAAAAAAAAGTATGCCACGAATGGACAACGGACGCAAAAGTTACGCTCGTTTTAGGTTATAGGTCTCATTTTTCATGTGCTTACACCCACGGTGTGCTGAACCACATGGCCGAGGGATGTGGGTTACCTTCCATGGTTCCTTGTGTACCCATAAACTCGGTAGTCTAGGTGCGGTTCATGATACGGTGGGCGAGTCCTCCACCACGATGGAGTTCTATGCTGTATTGAATGTAGCATGCTGACAGTTGGAGGTATTTGGGGCTGTATATCTTAACCATAGGGAAGTATTTATTTTGTAAAAAAATATATACTATTCTACTCTTTGAATTTTGCTTTTTGTCAGCGTTGGCCTCGCCGCAAGCTTTCTAGAAAAAGAAAGTATGCCCCGATCGGACAACGGATGCAAAAGTTATGCTCGTTTTAGGTTATAGGTCTCATTTTTCATGTGCTTACACCCACGGTGTGCTGAACCGCGTGGCCGAGGGATGTGGGTTACCTTCCATGGTTCCTTGTGCACCCATAAACTCGGTAGTCTAGGCGCGGTTCATGATACGGTGGGTGAGTCCTCCACCACGATGGAGTTGGATGTTGTATTGAATGTAACATACTGGCAATAGGAGGTATTCAGGCAGTATCCTAACCATAGGGAAGTATTTATTTGGTAAAAAATTATATACTATTCTACTCTTTGAATTTTGCTTTTTTGTCAGTGTTGGCCTCGCCGCCAGCTTTCTAGAAAAAAAAGTATGCCCCGATCGGACAACGGATGCCAAAGTTATGCTTGGTTTAGGTTATAGGTCTCCTTTTTCGTGTGCTTACACGCACGGTGTGCTGAACCGCGTGGCCGAAGGATGTGGGTTATCTTCCATGGTTCCTTGTGTAGCCATAAACTCGGTAGTCTAGGCGCGTTTCATGATATGGTGGGCGAGTCCTCCACCACGATGGAGTTCGATGCTGTATTGAATATAACATGATGGCAGTAGGAGGTATTCAGGGCAGTATCTTAACCATAGGGAAGTTTTTGTTTTGTAAAAAATTATATACTATTCTACTCTTCGAATTTCACTTTTTGTCGCTATTGGCCTTGCTGCAAGTTTTCTAAAAAAAAGAATGCCACAAATGGACAGTGGACACAAAAGTTACGCTTGTTTTAGGTTATAGGTCTCATTTTTTGTGTGCTTACACCCACGGTGTGCTGAACAACATGGCTGAGGGATGTGGGTTACCTTCCATGGTTCCATGTGTACCCATAAACTCGGTAGTCTAGGCGTGATTCATGATACGGTGGGCGAGTCCTCCACCACGATGGACTTCGACGCTGTATTGAATGCAACATGCTGGCAGTAGGAGGTATTCGGGACAGTATCTTAACCATAGGGAAGTATTTATTTTGTAAAAAATTAGATACAATTCTACTCTTTGAATTTCGCTTTTTGTCGATGTTGGCCTCGCCGCAAGCTTTCTCGAAAAAAAAGTTTGCCCCGATCGGACAATGGATGCAAAAGTTATGCTCGTTTTTAGTTATAGGTCTTCTTTTTCGTGTGCATACACCCACGGTGTGCTGAACCGCATGGCCGAGGGATGTGGGTTACCTTCCATGGTTCCTTGTGTACCCATAAACTTGGTAATCTAGGCTTGGTTCATGATACGGTGGGTGAGTCCTCCACCACGATGGAGTTCGATGTTGTATTGAATGTAACATGATGGTAGTAGGAGGTATTCGGGGCAGTATCTTAACCATAGGGAAGTATTTATTTTGTAAAAAATTATATACTATTCTACTCTTTGAATTTCACTTTTTGTCAGTATTGGCCTTGCCGCAAGTTTTCTAAAAAAAAGTATGCCACGAATGGACAACGGACGCAAAAGTTACACTCGTTTTAGGTTATAGGTCTCATTTTTCATGTGCTTACACCCACGGTGTGCTGACCCACATGGCCGAGGGATGTGGGTTACCTTCCATGGTTCCTTGTGTACCCATAAACTAGGTAGTCTAGGTGCGGTTCATGATACGGTGGGCGAGTCCTCCACCACGATGGAGTTCTATGTTGTATTGAATGTAGCATGCTGACAGTAGGAGGTATTTGGGGCTGTATATCTTAACCATAGGGAAGTATTTATTTTGTAAAAAAATATATACTATTCTACTCTTTGAATTTTGCTTTTTGTTAGTGTTGGCCTCGCCGCAAGCTTTCTAGAAAAAGAAAGTATGCCCCGATCGGACAACGGATGCAAAAGTTATGCTCGTTTTAGGTTATAGGTCTCATTTTTCATGTGCTTACACCCACGGTGTGCTGAACCGCGTGGCCGAGGGATGTGGGTTACCTTCCATGGTTCCTTGTGCACCCATAAACTCGGTAGTCTAGGCGCGGTTCATGATACGGTGGGTGAGTCCTCCACCACGATGGAGTTGGATGTTGTATTGAATGTAACATACTGGCAATAGGAGGTATTCAGGCAGTATCCTAACCATAGGGAAGTATTTATTTGGTAAAAAATTATATACTATTCCACTCTTTGAATTTTGCTTTTTGTCAGTGTTGGCCTCGCCGCTAGCTTTCTAGAAAAAAAAGTATGCCCCGATCGGACAACGGATGCCAAAGTTATGCTTGGTTTAGGTTATAGGTCTCCTTTTTCGTGTGCTTACACGCACGGTGTGCTGAACCGCGTGGCCGAAGGATGTGGGTTATCTTCCATGGTTCCTTGTGTAGCCATAAACTCGGTAGTCTAGGCGAGTTTCATGATACGGTGGGTGAGTCCTCCATCGCGATGGAGTCCGACGTTGTTTTGAATGTAACATGCTAGCAGTAGGAGGTACTCGGGGCGATATCTCAAACGTAGGGAATTATTTATTTTTTATAAAATTATATACTATTCTACTCTTTGAATTTCTCTTTTTGTCGGTGTTGGCCTTGCTGCAAGGTTTCTAGAAAAAGAAAGTATGCCCCGATCAGACAACGGATGCAAAAGTTATGCTCGTTTTATGTTATTGGTCTCTTTTTTCGTGTGCTTACATCCACGGTGTAATGAACCGCGTGCCCAAATGACGTGGGTTACCTTCCATGGTTCCTTGTGTACCCATAAATGCAGTAGTCTAGGCGCGGTTCATGATATGGTGGGCAAGTCCTCCACCGTGATGGAGTTCGACGTTGTATTGAATGTAACATGCTAACAGTAGGAGGTACTCGGGGTGGTATCTCAACCATAGAGAAGTATGTATTTTTTATAAAATTATATACTATTCTGCTCTTTGAATTTTGCTTTTTGTTGGTATTGGTGATGTGGACAAGGGTTCCCGATCTTCCCGAAAGGTTCGAGATACGTTGATTTGGTCGAAGGCGACACACAAATCGATCCGGCTTCAGAACAGCACGTTCTAAACCCCGCAATCGCAGCAGGACGTCTCCTCTGGTTATCAACCGTCCTAAAACGATTGACCTCGTCGAGAAGGCTAATCCCTGCCTGCGAATCAAGAACACAAGCAAGAACAAAGAAGAAGGCAACACAATTGCAGATGTATTATGAATCTCACGAAGTTGGGGTCTCACAAACCGTGATGACGGTGAAACTGTTATGAACAGAATAATCTAAGCAAAACCCAAGACCTAATAGTGCAGCGGCGGCTGTATATAAAGATCCTAGGGTCGTGCAAGACCCTCTGGACGCGCCCCTAATTGGGCTCAACTAGATACAAAGCCCAAAGGCCAAAAACAGGCGACGCAGCACCGAAACAGATTCTGGACTCTCTCTTGTTTCGACGATTCCCGATGACTCCGGATGAATTTTGATATGAGACCAGTGGCATTGGAAAGGCCTTCTTCTTATCTTTCCGTGCATATGTAGAACATCCAAATCCGAGTCCGTGTGCGTCCTGAGCCTCTGTTTTAGTGCAGACTGGTCCTGAGCCCCGAAACAGACTCGAAGTCGGTTTTGGTTGGGCCTCCACCTTGGCTTCCACGTCCTTGCTGGTCCTCCACGTATCCAAGTCCTTCTCCCATCATCTCCTGGTCCTCTCCATGATTCCTAATTACAATATAATCATTAGGTAGCAAACCATTCTCAAAAGTGACATATAATGAAGAATGTAGAAACGAGCTCACCCCTAAATTTAGTCGTTGTGCACGAGCTCTAGTCATTGGATCTTGCAAGTCCAGAATTGGAGGAGTGTTGCATGTATCCTTAGGAGTGATGTCCTCATCATCCTCCCCCTCTTGAACTGGAGTCGTCCGTGACTCAAGCTCATTCTCTTCTCCCAAGTATGGTTTCAAATCTGAAATGTTAAAAGTAGGACTAACCCCAAACTCGGGAGGCAACTCAAGTTTGTATGCATTATCATTAATCTTCTCAATTATTTTAAAAGGACCATCAGATCTAGGCATTAATTTAGACTTTCTCAAATCTGGAAATCTATCCTTTCTCAAGTGTAACCATACTAAATCTCCTACATCAAGTTTTACTTCTTTTCTACCTTTACCACCAGCAATTTTATACTTTTCATTCATCTTTTCAATGCTAAGTCTAGTGGTCTCATGCATTTTCAAAAAAAATTCAGCATGCTCCGTAGCATCAACATGAACTCTCTCATGAATAGGTAAAGGAAGTATATCAAGTGGAGTACGGGGATCAAAACCATACACTACCTTGAAAGGACTTACCTTGGTAGTAGAATGTGTTGCCCGATTATATGCAAACTCAACATGAGGCAAACATTCTTCCCATTGCTTCAAATTTTTCTTCAAAATAGCTCTCAACATAGTACCCAAAGTGCGGTTCACCACCTCAGTTTGTCCATCAGTTTGTGGGTGACAAGTTGTAGAAAACAACAACTTTGTATCCAACTTATTCCAAAGCGTGCGCCAAAAGTGACTCAAGAATTTTGCATCACGATCTGAAACAATAGTAGAAGGCATACCATGCAAACGAACAATTTCTTTGAAAAAGAGATCAGCAATATAACTAGCATCATCAGTCTTATGACATGGTATAAAGTGTGCCATCTTAGAAAATCTATCCACAACAACAAAAATACTATCACTCCCCCTCTTAGTCCTAGGCAGTCCTAAAACAAAGTCCATAGAAATATCCGCCCAAGGAATAGAAGGAACAGGAAGTGGCATGTATAAACCATGTGGATTCAAGCGAGACTTAGCTTTTTGACATGTAGTGCAGCGAGCAACAAAGCGCTCAACATCTTTCCTCATCCTTGGCCAAAAGAAGTGTGTGGCTAAAATATCCTCCGTCTTCTTGGCACCAAAATGACCCATCAATCCACCTCCATGCGCCTCTTGTAACAACAAAAGACGAACGGAACCAACTGGAATGGATAGGCGGTTAGCTCTAAACAAGAATCCATCATTCAACACAAATTTATTCCATGCACGACCTTCTTTACAATGCAGCAATACATCCTTAAAATCAACATCAACAGCATATTGTTCTTTAATTGCCTCATGTCCAAAAATTCTATAATCAAGTTGAGACAATAAAGTATAGCGCCTAGATAAAGCATCAGCGATCACATTATCCTTCCCTTTCTTATGTTTAATAATGTAAGGAAAAGACTCAATAAACTCAATCCATTTAGCATGTCTACGGTTCAAATTACATTGAGAACGAATATACTTAAGTGATTCATGATCAGAATGAATAACAAATTCTTTGGGCAACAAATAATGACGCACGTCTCTAAACAACGTACAAGTGCATACAATTCCTTATCATACGTGGAGTAATTCAAAACAGGCCCAGTTATTTTCTCACTAAAGTACGCAATAGGTTTACTATCTTGCATCAAAAGACCACCAATACCTATACCACTAGCATCACATTCAAGCTCAAAAATCTTATCAAAATTAGGTAATTGCAGCAATGGTGCATGTGTAAGTTTACCCTTCAAAGTATCAAAAGACTCATGATGTACCTTGCCCCAATGGAAATCAATGCCCTTCTTTGTCAACTCATGCAAAGGTGCAGCAATGGTGCTGAAATCTTTGACAAAGCGGCGGTAGAAACCTGCAAGACCAAGAAAACTCCTCACCTGTGTGATAGTTTTTGGTACAGGCCAGCTCTTTATGGCTTCAATCTTCGCCTCATCCACCTCAATTCCCTGTGGAGTCACAACATAGCCAAGAAAAGAGACTCGATCCGTGCAAAAGATGCACTTCTCAAGGTTACCAAATAAATGTGCATCTCGTAAAGCATCAAAAACAACACACAAATGATTCATATGTTCATCTATAGATTTGCTATAAATCAAGATATCATCAAAGTAAACTACCACAAATTTGCCAATGAAAGCTCTTAAAACCTCATTCATCAAGCACATGAAAGTACTAGGTGCATTAGTTAACCCAAAAGGCATTACTAACCACTCATATAATCCAAATTTGGTTTTGAAAGCTGTTTTCCATTCGTCTCCAAGTTTCATTCTAATTTGATGGTAGCCACTACGCAAATCAATTTTAGTGAAAATTATAGCACCACATAACTCATCAAGCATGTCGTCTAGCCTAGGAATAGGACGACGATACCTAATAGTAATATTATTAATGGCTCTACAATCTACACACATACGCCAAGTACCATCTTTCTTAGGAACCAAAAGTACAGGAACAGAACAAGGACTAAGTGATTGACGAACATACCCACGATCCAAAAGGTCTTGAACTTGTCGTTGTATCTCCTTAGTCTCCTCAGGGTTGGTCCTATAAGCAGCACGGTTTGGCAAAGTAGCACCCGGAATTAAATCAATTTGATGCTCAATCCCTCTCAAAGGTGGCAATCCCGGGGGTATCTCAGCTGGAAAAACATCCTCATACTCCTGCAAAAGGTTAGTGATAGCAGGAGACACAGCACTAGAAGCAATATCATCAAGCAAAAACAAAGCTTCTTTGCATATCAAGGCATAGCAAATATCATCATTATCAGAAATTTCAGCAAGCTCAGATTTTGTTGCAAGACATGAACGACCTTGTAATTTAATTCCAGCACCCTTAGAACTTGAAGAATCATTAACATTACTAGGTGTAGAATTAGAATTAACAGGTTGTTGAATTTCAGAACCTTTATTTTTCAAACTAGCAGCTCTTTCTAAATCAGCTTGTACAATTTCAGCAGGGGTCATTGGTAACAAAGTAATTTTAGTTCCTTTATGCATAAAAGTGTCCTTATTACTTCTACCATGGTGTACAGCATCATTATCAAATTCCCAAGGTCTACCCAATAAAAGTGAACATGCTTGCATGGGTACAACATCACAATCAACAGAATCCACATAAGAACCAATGGAAAAAGGAACTCTGCAAGTTTGTATTACCTTAGCTTTTCCAGAGTCATTTAACCACTGAATGTAGTACGGATGTGGATGTGGGCGTGTGGTCAAAGCAAGCTTGTTGACCACATCAGAACTCACCAAGTTATTGCAGCTCCCTCCATCAATGATGACACGTGCTCGGCGGTTCTTGATGATGAAGAAAATCTGGAACAAGTTGTGGCGCTGCATCGTCGCGGGCTGATGAACTTGTGTACTAAGGACACGTTGAACAATAATGTTCATGTATCCCGTGGTGTCTCCGCCTCCAAGGACAAGGTCACTGTTGGTGGCAGCGACGTCCTCCTCCACATCCTCCACGTCGGAGGTACTCATGTAACCGCCATCGTCTGTTGCCACATATACCCGCCTACTTGGACAATCTTTCTGCACATGACCAAATCCATGGCAGCGGTGGCACTGAATCCCTGTAGTCCACCCTGTCGAAGCAATAGAGGAGGCACTACTAGCTGGTACCTGCACAGAAAGTTTACCTGAGCGCGTAGAAGGTGCAGGGGCTGATCTTGGGGCTGCAGAAACAACACTGGTTCCCTTGGTAGCTGCTGGTGGGGGCGGCCGGAAAGATGGCCTGGGCAGCCCCGAAGTCCCCGTCGAGCGTGGGGGGTAGGAGTTCCTTGACTTGCTGTACTCCTCAAAAGCCTGGAAAAGTCCCTGTGATTCTTTCTCTGCAAGCATAGCATACTGGAAACACTGGGTGAGGGTATAATATTCTTTATAATCAAGGATGTCCTGAATTTCTTTTCTTAAACCAGAATAAAAGCGACAAATCTGATCCTCTACTTTTTCAACTACAGCACAATTGAATCAAACCCTTCTGAAGCTCACTAAAATACTCCTGGACAGTTTTATCTCCTTGGTCTAAACGTTGCAGTTTATTACGAATCTCTCTATAAAAAGAAGGGGGAACAAAACGATCACGCATTGCTACCTTAAGTTCTTCCCAAGTAGTAGGCAAATCAGTTTCAGCAGCTAGACCACTCCACCAAACAATAGCAAAGTCCTTAAACTCACTAGTAGCTTGTCTAACTCTATGTTGTTCAGGAACAAGGTGGGCATTAAATTTTTGTTCTACAGTCATCTCCCAATCAAGATAAACATCACCATCATACTGACCTGAAAACGAAGGAATTGAAAACTTAATTTTAGCATACGGGTCATCTGGAGCATAGTTACCGTGTGGACGACGGTTGTAGTTATGGAAACCACCCATACCTTGAGTATTATGTTGCAAACGACGTCGTAATCGTGCGGTCCTTGTAGCTGACCTATCCACGGTGCCATCAGCCTTATACACCGTGTCTTCATCATGGACGTCTTCAACGTCGTTGTTGTTGTTATTGGTGTTCGTATTGTTGGTTTTAGGAGCGGTCTCCAATGCGATAACCTGATCGGTTAACTTAGAGACCCACTTCTCTAACCGCTCGATGCATTCTCCAATGTGAAGCTTGCTGACTGCATCAGTAACGGCTCTGGTGATCGTCTCTGCCAAATCACTCTGAGCAGCCTGCAAAGCCTTCTGGAGCTGCTCTTGGCTCACGCACTCAGCAAATTGTGAGGGTGAAGCCATCTCTCCATCGTCACTTCCTGCCATCAGAAACACCAAAACAGGAAACAAACAGTGAAGGTTATACCTACAAAATAGCTAAGCAGTGGTGCCTCTCAAGACAACAAAAAGGAGACTCCTTACAAAGCTCTTACAAAGTTCTGTAAAGCAAAGCAAAGGATACCAGAGAGATATGTTCCACGATTGCAAGGGTCACAAAATAACCTGTGTGCTGTCCAGAAGAAATATGTAGAGCTAGAAAGGCCAAATATATATATGTGAGTGTTACACAAATCAAAAACAGATAGTAAAGCTGAATAAGTGCCGAAGTAACTTGTCCTTAGTTGCTGGTCTAAGTATGTCCTAGAACAGTAGTGATAGCAAAGTAGAAACAAGGAGACAAAGGCACAACAAGCGATAACAGGGGGCTAAGTGCAAAACAGCCAAATCCAGAAATTTGAGGGGGCTAGATGTAGCACTAGTAGAAATCCCAAATTTCGTTTTTTTGATTTTATTTTTTTGATATTTTTCTCCAACTCACTAACAATGGAGGAGAAGCCAAAAAAAATTTCAGCTCAAACAGAGGTAGGATGTGGCCTACAGAAAATCTTGAAGTTGCAGAAAACGTCGGGTTTAAACTTAAATCAATTTTTTCTTTATCTTCCCGATTTTTTTTGAATTTTTTGACGAGAGCACACAGGGCACACACGCCTGGTGTGGGTATGCCCAACTTTGAGTCAAGAATCTCCTGTAAAAATTTCAGCCAAAACAGACAACCGAGCGAAAAGTTATGCCCGTTTTACCGAAGGGGGGTCGGAGTCGGTTTTCCAGAAACCCGAGTCGGGTTAGGGATCGGGTAAGTTTATTTTTTTGGCAGCGTGGATGTAGCGGAAAGTGGAATTTGTGGGGATTGGTCCGGGGTGTTGATGGTGTGTTCAGGGTGGGATTAGGGCGGGACTAGGCTAGGTGTGTCGATCAATCAACCCTAGCACAAAAAGCCAACAAAGCAGAGGATGGTGAAGGGGATGGCGGCTAGGGTTGCAAGGGAAACAGTACTGACGACAAAAACACAAACTAAACCAGCGACTAAACAAGAACTAGGGCACAAACTCAACACTACGGACTCTGAAATTGAAATATGCAAAGGCTAAACACGTGGTTATGGGCGGAGGGGAATTTTTTTTTTTGGGCTTTCCTGTGGACGATAGGATGAACACAAAACGAAATTAACTAAGGGTAGTATGAACCTGATGGTGCACCTGAAGCTCTGATTACCACTTGATGTGGACAAGGGTTCTCGATCTTCCGAAAGGTTCGAGATACGTTGATTTGGTCAAAGGCGACACACAAATCGATCCGGCTTCAGAACAGCACGTTCTAAACCCCGCAATCGCAGCACGACGTCTCCTCTGGTTGTCAACCGTCCTAAAATGATTGACCTCACCGAGAAGGCTAATCCATGCCTGCGAATCAAGAACACAAGCAAGAACAAAGAAGAAGGCAACACAATTGTATATGTATTATGAATCTCACGAAGTTGGGGTCTCACAAACCGTGATGACGGCAAAACTGTTATGAACAAAATAATCTAAGCAAGACCCGAGCCCTAATAGTGCAGCGGCGGCTGTATATAAAGACACTAGGGTCATGCAAGACCCTCTGGACGCGCCCCTAATTGGGCTCAACTAGATACAAAGCCCAAAGGCCAAAAACAGGCGATGCAGCACCGAAACAGATTCTGGACTCCGGATGAATTTTGATATGAGACCGGTGGCATTGGAAAGGCCTTCTTCTTATCTTTCCGTGCATATGTAGAACATCCAAATCCGAGTCCATATGCGTCCTGAGCCTCCGTTTTAGTGCAGACTGGTCCTGAGCCCCGAAACAGACTCGAAGTCGGTTTTGGTTGGCCCTCCACCTTGGCTTCCACGTCCTTGCTGCTCCTCCACGTCTCCAAGTCCTTCTCCCATCATCTCCTGGTCCTCTCCATGATTCCTAATTACAATATAATCATTAGGTAGCAAACCATTCTCAAAAGTGACATATAATGAAGAATGTTGGAACGAGCTCACCTCTAAATTTAGTCGTCGTGCACGAGCTCTAGTCATTGGACCTTGCAAGTCTAGAATTGGAGCAGTGTTGCATGTATCCTTAGGAGTGATGTCCTCATCAATTGGCCTCACCGCAAGCTTTCTAGAAAAAAGCATGCCCTGGCGAAGAATGGACGCAAAAGTAACGCTCGTTTTAGGTTATCGGTCTTATTTTTCATGTGCTTACACCCACGGTGTGCTGAACCTCGTGGCTGATGGATGTGGGTTACCTTCCATGGTTCCTTGTGTACCCATAAACTCGGTAGTCTAGGCGCGGTTCATGATACGGTGGGCGAATCCTCCACCACGATGGAGTTTGACGTTGTATTGAATGTAACATGCTGGCAGTAGGAGGTATTCGGGGCAGTATCTTAACCATAGGGAAGTATTTATTTTGTAAAAAATTATATACTATTCTACTCTTTGAATTTCACTTTTTGTCGGTATTGGCCTTGCTGCAAGTTTTCTAAAAAAAAGTATGTCACAAACTAACAACGGACGCAAAAGATATGCTCGTTTTAGGTTATAGGTCTCATTTTTTGTGTGCTTACACCCACGATGTGCTGAACCACGTGGCCGAGGAATGTGGGTTACCTTCCATGGTTCCTTGTGTAGCCATAAACTCGGTAGTCTATGCGTGGTTCATGATACGGTGGGCGAGTCCTCCACTGCGATGGAGTCCGACATTGTATTGAATGTAACATGCTAGCAGTAGGAGGTACTCGGGTGATATCTCAACCATAGGGAATTATTTATTTTTTATAAAATTATATAATATTCTACTCTTTGAATTTCTCTTTTTGTCGGTGTTGGCCTTGCCGCAAGCTTTCTAAAAAAAGAAAGTATGCCCCGATCGGACAACGGATGCAAAAGTCATGCTCGGTTTATGTTAATGGTCTCCTTTTTCATGTGCTTACATCCACGGTGGGACGAACCGTGTGCCCAAATGATGTGGGTTAGCTTCCATGGTTTCTTGTGTACCCATAAATGTAGTAGTCTAGGCGTGGTTCATGATATGGTGGGCGAGTCCGCCATCGCGATGGAGTTCGACGTTGTATTGAATGTAACATGCTAGCAGAAGGAGGTACTCGGGGCAGTTTCTCAACCATAGGGAAGTATGTATTTTTTATAAAATTATATACTATTCTACTTTTTGAATTTCTCTTTTTATCAGTATTGGCCTCGCCGCAAGCTTTCTAGAAAAAAGTATGTTCCGAACTGACAACAGACGCAAAAGTTATGCTCGTTTTAGGTTATAGGTCTCATTTTTTGTGTGCTTACACCCACGGTGTGCTGAACCGTGTGGCCGAGGTATGCGGGTTACCTTACATGGTTCCTTGTGTACCCATAAACTCAGTAGTCTAGGCGTGGTTCATGATACGGTGGGCGAGTCCTCCACCACGATGGAGTTTAATGCTGTATTGAATGTAACATGCTGGCAATAGGACGTATTCGGGCAGTATCTTAACCATAGGGAAGTATTTATTTTGTAAAAAAATATATACTATTCTACTCTTTGAATTTATCTTTTTGTCAGTATTGGCCTCGCCGCAAGCTTTCTAGAAAAAAAGTATGTCCCGAACTAACAACAGACGCAAAAGTTATGCTGGTTTTAGGTTATAGGTCTCATTTTTTGTGTGCCTACACACATGGTGTGCTGAACCACGTAGCCGAGGGATATGGGTTACCTTCCATGGTTCCTTGTGTACCCATAAACTCAGTAGTCTAGGCGCGGTTCATGATACGGTGGGCGAGTCCTCCACTACGATGGAGTTCAATGCTGTATTGAAGGTAACATCCTGGCAATAGGACGTATTCGGGCAGTATCTTAACCATAGGGAAGGATTTATTTTGTAAAAAATTATATACTATTCTACTCTTTGAATTTCGCTTTTTATCTGTGTTGGCCTCGCCGCAAGCTTTCTAGAAAAAAAGTATGTCGCGAACTAACAGCAGACGCAAAAGTTATGCTCGTTTTAGGTTATAGGTCTTATTTTTGGTGTGCTTACACCCACGGTGTGCTGAACCACGTGGCCGAGGGATGTGGGTTGCCTTTCATGGTTCCTTGTGTACCCATAAACTCGATAGTCTAGGCAGGGTTCATGATACGGTGGGCGAGTCCTTCACCATGATGGAGTTTGATGCTGTATTGAATGTAACATGCTGGCAATCGGACGTATTTGGGCAGTATCTTAACCATAGGGAAGAATTTATTTTGTAAAAAATTATATACTATTCTAATCTTTGAATTTCACTTTTTGTCGGTGTTGGCCTCGCTGCAAGCTTTCTAGAAAAAAAAAAGTATGTCCAGATCGGACAACGGGTGCAAAAGTTATACTTGTTTTAGATTATAGGTCTCCTTTTTCATGTGCTTACACACACGGTGTGCTGAGCCGCGTGGCCGAAGGATGTGGGTTACCATCCATGGTTCCTTGTGTAGCGATAAACACGGTAGTCTAGGCACGGTTCATGATACGGTGGGCGAGTCCTCCACCGCGATGGAGTCCGACGTTGTATTGAATGTAACATGCTAGCAGTAGGAGGTAGTCGGGGCGATATCTCAACCATAGGGAATTATTTATTTTTATAAAATTATTTAATATTCTACTCTTTGAATTTCTCTTTTTGCCGGTGTTGGCCTCGCCGCAAGCTTTCAAAAAAAAGAAAGTATGCCTCGATCGGACAACGGATGCAAAAGTCATGTTCGTTTTTGGTTATTGGTCTCCTTTTTCGTCTGCTTACATCCACGGTGTGATGAACCGTGTGCCCAAATGATGTGGGTTAGCTTCCATGGTTTCTTGTGTACCCATAAATGTGGTAGTCTAGGCCCGGTTCATGATATGGGGGGCGAGTCCGCCATCGCGATGGAGTTCGACGTTGTATTGAATGTAACATGCAAGCAGAAGGAGGTACTTGGGGCGATTTCTCAACCATAGGGAAGTATGTATTTTTTATAAAGTTATATGCTATTGTACTCTTTGAATTTCTCTTTTTGTCGGTATTAGCCTCGCCGCAAGCTTTCTAGAAAAAAAGTATGCCCCGAATGGACAACGGACGCAAAAGTAGCACTCATTTCAGGTTATAGGTCTCATTTTTTGTGTGCTTACACCCACGGTGTGCTGAACCACGTGGCCGAGGGATGTGGGTTACCTTCGATGGTTCCTTGTGTACCCATAAACTCGGTAGTCTAGGCGCGGTTCATGATACGGTGGGCGAGTCCTCCACCACGATGGAGTTCGACGTTGTATTGAATGTAACATGCTAGTAGTAGGAGGTATTCGGGGCAGTATCTTAACCATAGGGAAGTATTTATTTTGTAAAAAATTATATACTATTCTACTCTTTGAATTTCTTTTTTGTCGGTATTGGCCTCGCCGCAAGCTTTCTAGAAAAAAAGTATGTCGCGAACTCACAACGGACGCAAAAGTTATGCTCGTTTTAGGTTATAGGTCTCATTTTTTGTGTGCTTACACCCACGGTGTGCTGAACCACGTGGCCGAGGGATGTGGGTTACCTTCCATGGTTCCTTGTGTACCCATAAACTCGGTAGTCAAGGCGCAGTTCATGATACGGTGGGCGAGTCCTCCACCACGATGGAGTTTGATGCTGTATTGAATGTAACATGCTGGCAGTAGGACATTTTCGGGCAGTAACTTAACCATAGGGAAGTATTTATTTTGTAAAAAATTATATACTATTCTACTCTTTGAATTTCACTTTTTGTCGGTGTTGGCCTCACTGCAAGCTTTCTAGAAAAAAAAAGATGCCCCGATTGGACAACAGATGCAAAAGTTATACTTCTTTTAGGTTATAGGTCTCCTTTTTCGTGTGCTTACAGACACGGTGTGCTGAACCGCGTGGCCAAAGGAAGTGGGTTACCTTCCGTGGTTCCTTGTGTAGCCATAAACTCGGTAATCTAGGCGCGGTTCGTGATACGGTGGGCGAATCCTCCACCGCGATGGAGTCCGACGTTGTATTGAATATAACATGCTAGCAGTAGGAGGTACTCGGGGCGATATCTCAACCATAGGGAATTATTTATTTTTTCATAAAATTATATAATATTCTAATCTTTGAATTTCTCTTTTAGTCGGTGTTGGCCTCGCCGTGAGCTTTTTAAAAAAAAGAAAGTATGCCCCGATCGAACAACGGATGCAAAAGTCATGCTTGTTTTAGGTTATTGGTCTCCTTTTTCGTGTGCTTACATCCACGGTGTGGTGAACCGTGTGCCCAAATGATGTGGGTTACCTTCCATGGTTTCTTGTGTACCCATAAATGTGGTAGTGTAGGCGCGGTTCATGATATGGCGGGCGAGTCCGCCATCACGATGGAGTTCGACGTTGTATTGAATGTAACATGCTAGCAGAAGGTGGTACTCGGGGCGGTTTCTCAACCATAGGGAGGTATGTATTTTTTATAAAATTATATACTATTCTACTCTTTGAATTTTGCTTTTTGTCGGTATTGGCCTCGCCGCAAGCTTTCAAGAAAAAAAGTATGCCCCGAATGGACAACGGACGCAAAAGTAACACTCGTTTTAGGTTATAGGTCTCATTTCTCGTGTGCTTACATCCACGGTGTGCTGAACCGCGTGGCCGAGGGATGTGGTTTACCTTCCATGGTTCCTTGTGTACCCATAAACTCGGTAGTCTAGACGCGGTTCATGATACGGTGGGCGAGTCCTCCACCATGATGGAGTTCGACGTTGTATTGAATATAACATGCTGGCAGTAGGTGGTATTCGGGGCAGTATGTTAACCATAGGGAAGTATTTATTTTATAAAAAATTATATACTATTCTACTCTTTGAATTTCTCTTTTTGTCGGTATTGGTCTTGCCGCAAGCTTTCTAGAAAAAAAGTATGTCCCGAACTGACAACGGACGCAAAAGTTATGCTCGTTTTAGGTTATAGGTCTCATTTTTCGTGTGCTTACACCCACGGTGTGCTGAACCGCGTGGCTGAGGGATGTGGGTTACCTTCCATGGTTCCTTGTGTACCCATAAACTCGGTAGTCAAGGCGCAGTTCATGATACGGTGGGCGAGTCCTCCACCACAATGGAGTTTGATGCTGTATTGAATGTAACATGCTGGCAATAGGACATATTCGGGCAGTATCTTAACCATAGGGAAGTATTTATTTTGTAAAAAATTATATACTATTCTACTCTTTGAATTTCACTTTTTGTCGGTGTTGGCCTCGTCGGAAGCTTTCTAGAAAAAAAAAGTATGCCCCGATTGGACAACGGATGCAAAAGTTATACTTGTTTTAGGTTATAGGTCTCCTTTTTCGTGTGCTTACAGACACGGTGTGCTGAACCGCGTGGCCAAAGGAAGTGGGTTACCTTCCGTGGTTCCTTGTGTAGCCATAAACTCAGTAATCTAGGCGCGGTTCGTGATACGGTGGGCGAATCCTCCACCGCGATGGAGTCCGACGTTGTATTGAATATAACATGCTAGCAGTAGGAGGTACTCGGGGCGATATCTCAACCATAGGGAATTATTTATTTTTTCATAAAATTATATAATATTCTAATCTTTGAATTTCTCTTTTAGTCGGTGTTGGCCTCGCCGTGAGCTTTTTAAAAAAAAAGAAAGTATGCCCCGATCGGACAACGGATGCAAAAGTCATGCTTGTTTTAGGTTATTGGTCTCCTTTTTCGTGTGCTTACATCCACGGTGTGGTGAACCGTGTGCCCAAATGATGTGGGTTACCTTCCATGGTTTCTTGTGTACCCATAAATGTGGTAGTGTAGGCGCGGTTCATGATATGGCGGGCGAGTCCGCCATCACGATGGAGTTCGACGTTGTATTGAATGTAACATGCTAGCAGAAGGTGGTACTCGGGGCGGTTTCTCAACCATAGGGAGGTATGTATTTTTTTATAAAATTATATACTATTCTACTCTTTGAATTTTGCTTTTTGTCGGTATTGGCCTCGCCGCAAGCTTTCAAGAAAAAAAGTATGCCCCGAATGGACAACGGACGCAAAAGTAACACTTGTTTTAGGTTATAGGTCTCATTTTTCGTGTGCTTACACCCACGGTGTGCTGAACCGCGTGGCAGAGGGATGTGGGTTACCATCCATGGTTCATTGTGTACCCATAAACTAGGTAGTCTATGCGTGGTTCATGATACGGTGGGCGAGTTCTCCACCACAATGTAGTTCGACGCTGTATTGAATATAACATGCTGGCAGTAGGAGGTATTCGGAGCAGTATCTTAACCATAGGGAATTATTTATTTTTTATAAAATTATATAATATTCTACTCTTTGAATTTCTCTTTTTGTCGGTGTTAGCCTTGCCGTAAGCTTTCTAAAAAAAGAAAGTATGCCCCGATCGGACAACGGATGCAAAAGTCATGCTTGTTTTAGGTTATTGGTCTCCTTTTTCGTGTGCTTACATCCACGGTGTGGTGAACCGTGTGCCCAAATGATGTGGGTTACCTTCCATGGTTTCTTGTGTACCCATAAATGTGGTAGTGTAGGCGCGGTTCATGATATGGCGGGCGAGTCCGCCATCACGATGGAGTTCGACGTTGTATTGAATGTAACATGCTAGCAGAAGGAGGTACTCGGGGCGGTTTCTCAACCATAGGGAGGTATGTATTTTTTTATAAAATTATATACTATTCTACTCTTTGAATTTTGCTTTTTGTCGGTATTGGCCTCGCCGCAAGCTTTCTAGAAAAAAAGTATGCCCCGAATGGACAACGGACGCAAAAGTAACACTTGTTTTAGGTTATAGGTCTCATTTTTCGTGTGCTTACACCCACGGTGTGCTGAACCGCGTGGCAGAGGGATGTGGGTTACCATCCATGGTTCATTGTGTACCCATAAACTAGGTAGTCTAGGCGCGGTTCATGATACGGTGGGCGAGTCCTCCACCACGATGGAATTCGACGTTGTATGGAATGTAACATGCTAGCAGTAGGAGGTATTTGGGGCAGTATCTTAACTATAGGGAAGTATTTATTTTTTATAAAATTATATACTATTCTACTCTTTGAATTTTGCTTTTTGTCGGTATTGGCCTCGCCGCAAGCTTTCAAGAAAAAAAGTATGCCCCGAATGGACAACGGACGCAAAAGTAACACTTGTTTTAGGTTATAGGTCTCATTTTTTGTGTGCTTACACCCACGGTGTGCTGAACCACGCGGCCGAGGGATGTGAGTTACCTTCCATGGTTCCTTGTGTACCCATAAACTCGGTGGTCTAGGCGCGGTTCATGATACGGTGGGCGAGTTCTCCACCACAATGTAGTTCGACGCTGTATTGAATATAACATGCTGGCAGTAGGAGGTATTCGGAGCAGTATCTTAACCATAGGGAATTATTTATTTTTTATAAAATTATATAATATTCTACTCTTTGAATTTCTCTTTTTGTCGGTGTTGGCCTTGCCGTAAGCTTTCTAAAAAAAGAAAGTATGCCCCGATCGGACAACGGATGCAAAAGTCATGCTTGTTTTAGGTTATTGGTCTCCTTTTTCGTGTGCTTACATCCACGGTGTGGTGAACCGTGTGCCCAAATGATGTGGGTTACCTTCCATGGTTTCTTGTGTACCCATAAATGTGGTAGTGTAGGCGTGGTTCATGATATGGCGGGCGAGTCCGCCATCACGATGGAGTTCGACGTTGTATTGAATGTAACATGCTAGCAGAAGGAGGTACTCGGGGCGGTTTCTCAACCATAGGGAGGTATGTATTTTTTTATAAAATTATATACTATTCTACTCTTTGAATTTTGCTTTTTGTCGGTATTGGCCTCGCCGCAAGCTTTCTAGAAAAAAAGTATGCCCCGAATGGACAACGGACGCAAAAGTAACACTTGTTTTAGGTTATAGGTCTCATTTTTCGTGTGCTTACACCCACGGTGTGGTGAACCGCGTGGCAGAGGGATGTGGGTTACCATCCATGGTTCATTGTGTACCCATAAACTAGGTAGTCTAGGCGCGGTTCATGATACGGTGGACGAGTCCTCCACCACGATGGAATTCGACGTTGTATGGAATGTAACATGCTAGCAGTAGGAGGTATTTGGGGCAGTATCTTAACTATAGGGAAGTATTTATTTTGTAGAAAATTATATACTATTCTACTTTTTGAATTTTGCTTTTTGTCGGTATTGGCCTCGCCGCAAGCTTTCTTGAAAACAAGTTTGCCTCGAATGGACAACAGACGCAAAAGTTATGCTCGTTTTAGGTTATAGGTCTCATTTTTTGTGTGCTTACACCCATGGTGTGCTGAACCAGGCGGCCGAGGGATGTGAGTTACCTTCCATAGTTCCTTGTGTACCCATAAACTCGGTGGTCTAGGCGCGGTTCATGATACGGTGGGCGAGTTCTCCACCACAATGTAGTTCGACGCTGTATTGAATATAACATGCTGGCAGTAGGAGGTATTCGGAGCAGTATCTTAACCATAGGGAATTATTTATTTTTTATAAAATTATATAATATTCTACTCTTTTTCTCTTTTTGTCGGTGTTGGCCTTGCCGTAAGCTTTCTAAAAAAAGAAAGTATGCCCCGATCGGACAACGGATGCAAAAGTCATGCTTGTTTTAGGTTATTGGTCTCCTTTTTCGTGTGCTTACATCCACGGTGTGGTGAACCGTGTGCCCAAATGATGTGGGTTACCTTCCATGGTTTCTTGTGTACCCATAAATGTGGTAGTGTAGGCGCGGTTCATGATATGGCGGGCGAGTCCGCCATCACGATGGAGTTCGACGTTGTATTGAATGTAACATGCTAGCAGAAGGAGGTACTCGGGGCGGTTTCTCAACCATAGGGAGGTATGTATTTTTTTATAAAATTATATACTATTCTACTCTTTGAATTTTGCTTTTTGTCGGTATTGGCCTCGCCGCAAGCTTTCTAGAAAAAAAGTATGCCCCGAATGGACAACGGACGCAAAAGTAACACTTGTTTTAGGTTATAGGTCTCATTTTTCGTGTGCTTACACCCACGGTGTGCTGAACCGCGTGGCAGAGGGATGTGGGTTACCATCCATGGTTCATTGTGTACCCATAAACTAGGTAGTCTAGGCGCGGTTCATGATACGGTGGACGAGTCCTCCACCACGATGGAATTCGACGTTGTATGGAATGTAACATGCTAGCAGTAGGAGGTATTTGGGGCAGTATCTTAACTATAGGGAAGTATTTATTTTGTAGAAAATTATATACTATTCTACTCTTTGAATTTTGCTTTTTGTCGGTATTGGCCTCGCCGCAAGCTTTCTTGAAAACAAGTATGCCTCGAATGGACAACAGACGCAAAAGTTATGCTCGTTTTAGGTTATAGGTCTCATTTTTTGTGTGCTTACACCCATGGTGTGCTGAACCAGGCGGCCGAGGGATGTGAGTTACCTTCCATAGTTCCTTGTGTACCCATAAACTCGGTGGTCTAGGCGCGGTTCATGATACGGTGGGCGAGTTCTCCACCACAATGTAGTTCGACGCTGTATTGAATATAACATGCTGGCAGTAGGAGGTATTCGGAGCAGTATCTTAACCATAGGGAATTATTTATTTTTTATAAAATTATATAATATTCTACTCTTTGAATTTCTCTTTTTGTCGGTGTTGGCCTTGCCGTAAGCTTTCTAAAAAAAGAAAGTATGCCCCGATCGGACAACGGATGCAAAAGTCATGCTTGTTTTAGGTTATTGGTCTCCTTTTTCGTGTGCTTACATCCACGGTGTGGTGAACCGTGTGCCCAAATGATGTGGGTTACCTTCCATGGTTTCTTGTGTACCCATAAATGTGGTAGTGTAGGCGCGGTTCATGATATGGCGGGCGAGTCCGCCATCACGATGGAGTTCGACGTTGTATTGAATGTAACATGCTAGCAGAAGGAGGTACTCGGGGCGGTTTCTCAACCATAGGGAGGTATGTATTTTTTTATAAAATTATATACTATTCTACTCTTTGAATTTTGCTTTTTGTCGGTATTGGCCTCGCCGCAAGCTTTCTAGAAAAAAAGTATGCCCCGAATGGACAATGGACGCAAAAGTAACACTTGTTTTAGGTTATAGGTCTCATTTTTCGTGTGCTTACACCCACGGTGTGCTGAACCGCGTGGCAGAGGGATGTGGGTTACCATCCATGGTTCATTGTGTACCCATAAACTAGGTAGTCTAGGCGCGGTTCATGATACGGTGGACGAGTCCTCCACCACGATGGAATTCGACGTTGTATGGAATGTAACATGCTAGCAGTAGGAGGTATTTGGGGCAGTATCTTAACTATAGGGAAGTATTTATTTTGTAGAAAATTATATACTATTCTACTCTTTGAATTTTGCTTTTTGTCGGTATTGGCCTCGCCGCAAGCTTTCTTGAAAACAAGTATGCCTCGAATGGACAACAGACGCAAAAGTTATGCTCGTTTTAGGTTATAGGTCTCATTTTTTGTGTGCTTACACCCATGGTGTGCTGAACCACGGCGGCCGAGGGATGTGAGTTACCTTCCATAGTTCCTTGTGTACCCATAAACTCGGTGGTCTAGGCGCGGTTCATGATACGGTGGGCGAGTTCTCCACCACAATGTAGTTCGACGCTGTATTGAATATAACATGCTGGCAGTAGGAGGTATTCGGAGCAGTATCTTAACCATAGGGAATTATTTATTTTTTATAAAATTATATAATATTCTACTCTTTGAATTTCTCTTTTTGTCGGTGTTGGCCTTGCCGTAAGCTTTCTAAAAAAAGAAAGTATGCCCCGATCGGACAACGGATGCAAAAGTCATGCTTGTTTTAGGTTATTGGTCTCCTTTTTCGTGTGCTTACATCCACGGTGTGGTGAACCGTGTGCCCAAATGATGTGGGTTACCTTCCATGGTTTCTTGTGTACCCATAAATGTGGTAGTGTAGGCGCGGTTCATGATATGGCGGGCGAGTCCGCCATCACGATGGAGTTCGACGTTGTATTGAATGTAACATGCTAGCAGAAGGAGGTACTCGGGGCGGTTTCTCAACCATAGGGAGGTATGTATTTTTTTATAAAATTATATACTATTCTACTCTTTGAATTTTGCTTTTTGTCGGTATTGGCCTCGCCGCAAGCTTTCTAGAAAAAAAGTATGCCCCGAATGGACAACGGACGCAAAAGTAACACTTGTTTTAGGTTATAGGTCTCATTTTTCGTGTGCTTACACCCACGGTGTGCTGAACCGCGTGGCAGAGGGATGTGGGTTACCATCCATGGTTCATTGTGTACCCATAAACTAGGTAGTCTAGGCGCGGTTCATGATACGGTGGACGAGTCCTCCACCACGATGGAATTCGACGTTGTATGGAATGTAACATGCTAGCAGTAGGAGGTATTTGGGGCAGTATCTTAACTATAGGGAAGTATTTATTTTGTAGAAAATTATATACTATTCTACTCTTTGAATTTTGCTTTTTGTCGGTATTGGCCTCGCCGCAAGCTTTCTTGAAAACAAGTATGCCTCGAATGGACAACAGACGCAAAAGTTATGCTCGTTTTAGGTTATAGGTCTCATTTTTTGTGTGCTTACACCCATGGTGTGCTGAACCAGGCGGCCGAGGGATGTGAGTTACCTTCCATAGTTCCTTGTGTACCCATAAACTCGGTGGTCTAGGCGCGGTTCATGATACGGTGGGCGAGTTCTCCACCACAATGTAGTTCGACGCTGTATTGAATATAACATGCTGGCAGTAGGAGGTATTCGGAGCAGTATCTTAACCATAGGGAATTATTTATTTTTTATAAAATTATATAATATTCTACTCTTTGAATTTCTCTTTTTGTCGGTGTTGGCCTTGCCGTAAGCTTTCTAAAAAAAGAAAGTATGCCCCGATCGGACAACGGATGCAAAAGTCATGCTTGTTTTAGGTTATTGGTCTCCTTTTTCGTGTGCTTACATCCACGGTGTGGTGAACCGTGTGCCCAAATGATGTGGGTTACCTTCCATGGTTTCTTGTGTACCCATAAATGTGGTAGTGTAGGCGCGGTTCATGATATGGCGGGCGAGTCCGCCATCACGATGGAGTTCGACGTTGTATTGAATGTAACATGCTAGCAGAAGGAGGTACTCGGGGCGGTTTCTCAACCATAGGGAGGTATGTATTTTTTTATAAAATTATATACTATTCTACTCTTTGAATTTTGCTTTTTGTCGGTATTGGCCTCGCCGCAAGCTTTCTAGAAAAAAAGTATGCCCCGAATGGACAACGGACGCAAAAGTAACACTTGTTTTAGGTTATAGGTCTCATTTTTCGTGTGCTTACACCCACGGTGTGCTGAACCGCGTGGCAGAGGGATGTGGGTTACCATCCATGGTTCATTGTGTACCCATAAACTAGGTAGTCTAGGCGCGGTTCATGATACGGTGGACGAGTCCTCCACCACGATGGAATTCGACGTTGTATGGAATGTAACATGCTAGCAGTAGGAGGTATTTGGGGCAGTATCTTAACTATAGGGAAGTATTTATTTTGTAGAAAATTATATACTATTCTACTCTTTGAATTTTGCTTTTTGTCGGTATTGGCCTCGCCGCAAGCTTTCTTGAAAACAAGTATGCCTCGAATGGACAACAGACGCAAAAGTTATGCTCGTTTTAGGTTATAGGTCTCATTTTTTGTGTGCTTACACCCACGGTGTGCTGAACCACGCGGCCGAGGGATGTGAGTTACCTTCCATGGTTCCTTGTGTACCCATAAACTCGGTGGTCTAGGCGCGGTTCATGATACGGTGGGCGAGTTCTCCACCACAATGTAGTTCGACGCTGTATTGAATATAACATGCTGGCAGTAGGAGGTATTCGGAGCAGTATCTTAACCATTAGGGAATTATTTATTTTTTATAAAATTATATAATATTGTACTCTTTGAATTTCTCTTTTTGTCGGTGTTAGCCTTGCCGTAAGCTTTCTAAAAAAAGAAAGTAAGCCCCGATCGGACAACGGATGCAAAAGTCATGCTTGTTTTAGGTTATTGGTCTCCTTTTTCGTGTGCTTACATCCACGGTGTGGTGAACCGTGTGCCCAAATGATGTGGGTTACCTTCCATGGTTTCTTGTGTACCCATAAATGTGGTAGTGTAGGCGCGGTTCATGATATGGCGGGCGAGTCCGCCATCACGATGGAGTTCGACGTTGTATTGAATGTAACATGCTAGCAGAAGGAGGTACTCGGGGCGGTTTCTCAACCATAGGGAGGTATGTATTTTTTTATAAAATTATATACTATTCTACTCTTTGAATTTTGCTTTTTGTCGGTATTGGCCTCGCCGCAAGCTTTCTTGAAAACAAGTATGCCTCGAATGGACAACAGACGCAAAAGTTATGCTCGTTTTAGGTTATAGGTCTCATTTTTTGTGTGCTTACACCCACGGTGTGCTGAACCACGCGGCCGAGGGATGTGAGTTACCTTCCATGGTTCCTTGTGTACCCATAAACTCGGTGGTCTAGGCGCGGTTCATGATACGGTGGGCGAGTTCTCCACCACAATGTAGTTCGACGCTGTATTGAATATAACATGCTGGCAGTAGGAGGTATTCGGAGCAGTATCTTAACCATAGGGAATTATTTATTTTTTATAAAATTATATAATATTCTACTCTTTGAATTTCTCTTTTTGTCGATGTTGGCCTTGCCGTAAGCTTTCTAAAAAAAGAAAGTATGCCCCGATCGGACAACGGATGCAAAAGTCATGCTTGTTTTAGGTTATTGGTCTCCTTTTTCGTGTGCTTACATCCACGGTGTGGTGAACCGTGTGCCCAAATGATGTGGGTTACCTTCCATGGTTTCTTGTGTACCCATAAATGTGGTAGTGTAGGCGCGGTTCATGATATGGCGGGCGAGTCCGCCATCACGATGGAGTTCGACGTTGTATTGAATGTAACATGCTAGCAGAAGGAGGTACTCGGGGCGGTTTCTCAACCATAGGGAGGTATGTATTTTTTTATAAAATTATATACTATTCTACTCTTTGAATTTTGCTTTTTGTCGGTATTGGCCTCGCCGCAAGCTTTCTAGAAAAAAAGTATGCCCCGAATGGACAACGGACGCAAAAGTAACACTTGTTTTAGGTTATAGGTCTCATTTTTCGTGTGCTTACACCCACGGTGTGCTGAACCGCGTGGCAGAGGGATGTGGGTTACCATCCATGGTTCATTGTGTACCCATAAACTAGGTAGTCTAGGCGCGGTTCATGATACGGTGGACGAGTCCTCCACCACGATGGAATTCGACGTTGTATGGAATGTAACATGCTAGCAGTAGGAGGTATTTGGGGCAGTATCTTAACTATAGGGAAGTATTTATTTTGTAGAAAATTATATACTATTCTACTCTTTGAATTTTGCTTTTTGTCGGTATTGGCCTCGCCGCAAGCTTTCTTGAAAACAAGTATGCCTCGAATGGACAACAAACGCAAAAGTTATGCTCGTTTTAGGTTATAGGTCTCATTTTTTGTGTGCTTACACCCACGGTGTGCTGAACCACGCGGCCGAGGGATGTGAGTTACCTTCCATGGTTCCTTGTGTACCCATAAACTCGGTGGTCTAGGCGCGGTTCATGATACGGTGGGCGAGTTCTCCACCACAATGTAGTTCGACGCTGTATTGAATATAACATGCTGGCAGTAGGAGGTATTCGGAGCAGTATCTTAACCATAGGGAATTATTTATTTTTTATAAAATTATATAATATTCTACTCTTTGAATTTCTCTTTTGTCGGTGTTGGCCTTGCCGTAAGCTTTCTAGAAAAAAAAAGATGCCCCGATTGGACAACAGATGCAAAAGTTATACCTCTTTTAGGTTATAGGTCTCCTTTTTCGTGTGCTTACAGACACGGTGTGCTGAACCGCGTGGCCAAAGGAAGTGGGTTACCTTCCGTGGTTCCTTGTGTAGCCATAAACTCGGTAATCTAGGCGCGGTTCGTGATACGGTGGGCGAATCCTCCACCGCGATGGAGTCCGACGTTGTATTGAATATAACATGCTAGCAGTAGGAGGTACTCGGGGCGATATCTCAACCATAGGGAATTATTTATTTTTTCATAAAATTATATAATATTCTAATCTTTGAATTTCTCTTTTAGTCGGTCTTGGCCTCGCCGTGAGCTTTTTAAAAAAAAGAAAGTATGCCCCGATCGAACAACGGATGCAAAAGTCATGCTTGTTTTAGGTTATTGGTCTCCTTTTTCGTGTGCTTACATCCACGGTGTGGTGAACCGTGTGCCCAAATGATGTGGGTTACCTTCCATGGTTTCTTGTGTACCCATAAATGTGGTAGTGTAGGCGCGGTTCATGATATGGCGGGCGAGTCCGCCATCACGATGGAGTTCGACGTTGTATTGAATGTAACATGCTAGCAGAAGGAGGTACTCGGGGCGGTTTCTCAACCATAGGGAGGTATGTATTTTTTATAAAATTATATACTATTCTACTCTTTGAATTTTGCTTTTTGTCGGTATTGGCCTCGCCGCAAGCTTTCTAGAAAAAAAGTATGCCCCGAATGGACAACGGACGCAAAAGTAACACTCGTTTTAGGTTATAGGTCTCATTTTCGTGTGCTTACATCCACGGTGTGCTGAACCGCGTGGCAGAGGGATGTGGTTACCTTCCATGGTTCCTTGTGTACCCATAAACTCGGTAGTCTAGGACGCGGTTCATGATACGGTGGGCGAGTCCTCCACCACGATGGAGTTCGACGTTGTATTGAATATAACATGCTGGCAGTAGGAGGTATTCGGGGCAGTATGCTTAACCATAGGGAAGTATTTATTTTATAAAATTATATACTATTCTACTCTTTGAATTTGCTTTTTGTCGGTATTGGTCCTCGCCGCAAGCTTTCTAGAAAAAAAGTATGCCCGAACTGGACAACGGACGCAAAAGTTATGCTCGTTTTAGGTTATAGGTCTCATTTTTCGTGTGCTTACACCCACGGTGTGCTGAACCGCGTGGCCGAGGGATGTGGGTTACCTTCCATGGTTCCTTGTGTACCCATAAACTCGGTAGTCTAGGCGCAGGTTCATGATACGGTGGGCGAGTCCTCCACCACAATGGAGTTCGATGCTGTATTGAATGTAACATGCTGGCAGTAGGAGGTATTCGGGCAGTATCTTAACCATAGGGAAGTATTTATTTTGTATAAAATTATATACTATTCTACTCTTTGAATTTCACTTTTTGTCGGTGTTGGCCTCGTCGGAAGCTTTCTAGAAAAAAAAAGTATGCCCCGATGGACAACGGATGCAAAAGTTATACTTGTTTTAGGTTATAGGTCTCCTTTTTCGTGTGCTTACAGACACGGTGTGCTGAACCGCGTGGCCAAGGAAGTGGGTTACCTTCCGTGGTTCCTTGTGTAACCATAAACTCGGTAATCTAGGCGCGGTTCGTGATACGGTGGGCGAGTCCTCCACCGCGATGGAGTCCGACGTTGTATTGAATATAACATGCTAGCAGTAGGAGGTACTCGGGGCAGTATCTCAACCATAGGGAATTATTTATTTTTTATAAAATTATATAATATTCTAATCTTTGAATTTCTCTTTTAGTCGGTGTTGGCCTCGCCGTGAGCTTTCTAAAAAAAGAAAGTATGCCTCGATCGGACAACGGATGCAAAAGTCATGCTTGTTTTAGGTTATTGGTCTCCTTTTTCGTGTGCTTACATCCACGGTGTGGTGAACCGTGTGCCCAAATGATGTGGGTTACCTTCCATGGTTTCTTGTGTACCCATAAATGTGGTAGTGTAGGCGCGGTTCATGATATGGCGGGCGAGTCCGCCATCACGATGGAGTTCGACGTTGTATTGAATGTAACATGCTAGCAGAAGGTGGTACTCGGGGCGGTTTCTCAACCATAGGGAGGTATGTATTTTTTTATAAAATTATATACTATTCTACTCTTTGAATTTTGCTTTTTGTCGGTATTGGCCTCGCCGCAAGCTTTCAAGAAAAAAAGTATGCCCCGAATGGACAACGGACGCAAAAGTAACACTTGTTTTAGGTTATAGGTCTCATTTTTCGTGTGCTTACACCCACGGTGTGCTGAACCGCGTGGCAGAGGGATGTGGGTTACCATCCATGGTTCATTGTGTACCCATAAACTAGGTAGTCTATGCGTGGTTCATGATACGGTGGGCGAGTTCTCCACCACAATGTAGTTCGACGCTGTATTGAATATAACATGCTGGCAGTAGGAGGTATTCGGAGCAGTATCTTAACCATAGGGAATTATTTATTTTTTATAAAATTATATAATATTCTACTCTTTGAATTTCTCTTTTTGTCGGTGTTGGCCTTGCCGTAAGCTTTCTAAAAAAAGAAAGTATGCCCCGATCGGACAACGGATGCAAAAGTCATGCTTGTTTTAGGTTATTGGTCTCCTTTTTCGTGTGCTTACATCCACGGTGTGGTGAACCGTGTGCCCAAATGATGTGGGTTACCTTCCATGGTTTCTTGTGTACCCATAAATGTGGTAGTGTAGGCGCGGTTCATGATATGGCGGGCGAGTCCGCCATCACGATGGAGTTCGACGTTGTATTGAATGTAACATGCTAGCAGAAGGAGGTACTCGGGGCGGTTTCTCAACCATAGGGAGGTATGTATTTTTTTATAAAATTATATACTATTCTACTCTTTGAATTTTGCTTTTTGTCGGTATTGGCCTCGCCGCAAGCTTTCTAGAAAAAAAGTATGCCCCGAATGGACAACGGACGCAAAAGTAACACTTGTTTTAGGTTATAGGTCTCATTTTTCGTGTGCTTACACCCACGGTGTGCTGAACCGCGTGGCAGAGGGATGTGGGTTACCATCCATGGTTCATTGTGTACCCATAAACTAGGTAGTCTAGGCGCGGTTCATGATACGGTGGACGAGTCCTCCACCACGATGGAATTCGACGTTGTATGGAATGTAACATGCTAGCAGTAGGAGGTATTTGGGGCAGTATCTTAACTATAGGGAAGTATTTATTTTGTAGAAAATTATATACTATTCTACTCTTTGAATTTTGCTTTTTGTCGGTATTGGCCTCGCCGCAAGCTTTCTAGAAAACAAGTATGCCTCGAATGGACAACAGACGCAAAAGTTATGCTCGTTTTAGGTTATAGGTCTCATTTTTTGTGTGCTTACACCCACGGTGTGCTGAACCACGCGGCCGAGGGATGTGAGTTACCTTCCATGGTTCCTTGTGTACCCATAAACTCGGTGGTCTAGGCGCGGTTCATGATACGGTGGGCGAGTTCTCCACCACAATGTAGTTCGACGCTGTATTGAATATAACATGCTGGCAGTAGGAGGTATTCGGAGCAGTATCTTAACCATAGGGAATTATTTATTTTTTATAAAATTATATAATATTCTACTCTTTGAATTTCTCTTTTTGTCGGTGTTGGCCTTGCCGTAAGCTTTCTAAAAAAAGAAAGTATGCCCCGATCGGACAACGGATGCAAAAGTCATGCTTGTTTTAGGTTATTGGTCTCCTTTTTCGTGTGCTTACATCCACGGTGTGGTGAACCGTGTGCCCAAATGATGTGGGTTACCTTCCATGGTTTCTTGTGTACCCATAAATGTGGTAGTGTAGGCGCGGTTCATGATATGGCGGGCGAGTCCGCCATCACGATGGAGTTCGACGTTGTATTGAATGTAACATGCTAGCAGAAGGAGGTACTCGGGGCGGTTTCTCAACCATAGGGAGGTATGTATTTTTTTATAAAATTATATACTATTCTACTCTTTGAATTTTGCTTTTTGTCGGTATTGGCCTCGCCGCAAGCTTTCTAGAAAAAAAGTATGCCCCGAATGGACAACGGACGCAAAAGTAACACTTGTTTTAGGTTATAGGTCTCATTTTTCGTGTGCTTACACCCACGGTGTGCTGAACCGCGTGGCAGAGGGATGTGGGTTACCATCCATGGTTCATTGTGTACCCATAAACTAGGTAGTCTAGGCGCGGTTCATGATACGGTGGACGAGTCCTCCACCACGATGGAATTCGACGTTGTATGGAATGTAACATGCTAGCAGTAGGAGGTATTTGGGGCAGTATCTTAACTATAGGGAAGTATTTATTTTGTAGAAAATTATATACTATTCTACTCTTTGAATTTTGCTTTTTGTCGGTATTGGCCTCGCCGCAAGCTTTCTTGAAAACAAGTATGCCTCGAATGGACAACAGACGCAAAAGTTATGCTCGTTTTAGGTTATAGGTCTCATTTTTTGTGTGCTTACACCCACGGTGTGCTGAACCACGCGGCCGAGGGATGTGAGTTACCTTCCATGGTTCCTTGTGTACCCATAAACTCGGTGGTCTAGGCGCGGTTCATGATACGGTGGGCGAGTTCTCCACCACAATGTAGTTCGACGCTGTATTGAATATAACATGCTGGCAGTAGGAGGTATTCGGAGCAGTATCTTAACCATAGGGAATTATTTATTTTTTATAAAATTATATAATATTCTACTCTTTGAATTTCTCTTTTTGTCGGTGTTGGCCTTGCCGTAAGCTTTCTAAAAAAAGAAAGTATGCCCCGATCGGACAACGGATGCAAAAGTCATGCTTGTTTTAGGTTATTGGTCTCCTTTTTCGTGTGCTTACATCCACGGTGTGGTGAACCGTGTGCCCAAATGATGTGGGTTACCTTCCATGGTTTCTTGTGTACCCATAAATGTGGTAGTGTAGGCGCGGTTCATGATATGGCGGGCGAGTCCGCCATCACGATGGAGTTCGACGTTGTATTGAATGTAACATGCTAGCAGAAGGAGGTACTCGGGGCGGTTTCTCAACCATAGGGAGGTATGTATTTTTTTATAAAATTATATACTATTCTACTCTTTGAATTTTGCTTTTTGTCGGTATTGGCCTCGCCGCAAGCTTTCTAGAAAAAAAGTATGCCCCGAATGGACAACGGACGCAAAAGTAACACTTGTTTTAGGTTATAGGTCTCATTTTTCGTGTGCTTACACCCACGGTGTGCTGAACCGCGTGGCAGAGGGATGTGGGTTACCATCCATGGTTCATTGTGTACCCATAAACTAGGTAGTCTAGGCGCGGTTCATGATACGGTGGACGAGTCCTCCACCACGATGGAATTCGACGTTGTATGGAATGTAACATGCTAGCAGTAGGAGGTATTTGGGGCAGTATCTTAACTATAGGGAAGTATTTATTTTGTAGAAAATTATATACTATTCTACTCTTTGAATTTTGCTTTTTGTCGGTATTGGCCTCGCCGCAAGCTTTCTTGAAAACAAGTATGCCTCGAATGGACAACAGACGCAAAAGTTATGCTCGTTTTAGGTTATAGGTCTCATTTTTTGTGTGCTTACACCCACGGTGTGCTGAACCACGCGGCCGAGGGATGTGAGTTACCTTCCATGGTTCCTTGTGTACCCATAAACTCGGTGGTCTAGGCGCGGTTCATGATACGGTGGGCGAGTTCTCCACCACAATGTAGTTCGACGCTGTATTGAATATAACATGCTGGCAGTAGGAGGTATTCGGAGCAGTATCTTAACCATAGGGAATTATTTATTTTTTATAAAATTATATAATATTCTACTCTTTGAATTTCTCTTTTTGTCGGTGTTGGCCTTGCCGTAAGCTTTCTAAAAAAAGAAAGTATGCCCCGATCGGACAACGGATGCAAAAGTCATGCTTGTTTTAGGTTATTGGTCTCCTTTTTCGTGTGCTTACATCCACGGTGTGGTGAACCGTGTGCCCAAATGATGTGGGTTACCTTCCATGGTTTCTTGTGTACCCATAAATGTGGTAGTGTAGGCGCGGTTCATGATATGGCGGGCGAGTCCGCCATCACGATGGAGTTCGACGTTGTATTGAATGTAACATGCTAGCAGAAGGAGGTACTCGGGGCGGTTTCTCAACCATAGGGAGGTATGTATTTTTTTATAAAATTATATACTATTCTACTCTTTGAATTTTGCTTTTTGTCGGTATTGGCCTCGCCGCAAGCTTTCTAGAAAAAAAGTATGCCCCGAATGGACAACGGACGCAAAAGTAACACTTGTTTTAGGTTATAGGTCTCATTTTTCGTGTGCTTACACCCACGGTGTGCTGAACCGCGTGGCAGAGGGATGTGGGTTACCATCCATGGTTCATTGTGTACCCATAAACTAGGTAGTCTAGGCGCGGTTCATGATACGGTGGACGAGTCCTCCACCACGATGGAATTCGACGTTGTATGGAATGTAACATGCTAGCAGTAGGAGGTATTTGGGGCAGTATCTTAACTATAGGGAAGTATTTATTTTGTAGAAAATTATATACTATTCTACTCTTTGAATTTTGCTTTTTGTCGGTATTGGCCTCGCCGCAAGCTTTCTTGAAAACAAGTATGCCTCGAATGGACAACAGACGCAAAAGTTATGCTCGTTTTAGGTTATAGGTCTCATTTTTTGTGTGCTTACACCCACGGTGTGCTGAACCACGCGGCCGAGGGATGTGAGTTACCTTCCATGGTTCCTTGTGTACCCATAAACTCGGTGGTCTAGGCGCGGTTCATGATACGGTGGGCGAGTTCTCCACCACAATGTAGTTCGACGCTGTATTGAATATAACATGCTGGCAGTAGGAGGTATTCGGAGCAGTATCTTAACCATAGGGAATTATTTATTTTTTATAAAATTATATAATATTCTACTCTTTGAATTTCTCTTTTGTCGGTGTTGGCCTTGCCGTAAGCTTTCTAAAAAAAGAAAGTATGCCCCGATCGGACAACGGATGCAAAAGTCATGCTTGTTTTAGGTTATTGGTCTCCTTTTTCGTGTGCTTACATCCACGGTGTGGTGAACCGTGTGCCCAAATGATGTGGGTTACCTTCCATGGTTTCTTGTGTACCCATAAATGTGGTAGTGTAGGCGCGGTTCATGATATGGCGGGCGAGTCCGCCATCACGATGGAGTTCGACGTTGTATTGAATGTAACATGCTAGCAGAAGGAGGTACTCGGGGCGGTTTCTCAACCATAGGGAGGTATGTATTTTTTATAAAATTAT
>MU847723.1:0-43251 GCA_032690845.1 Eleusine coracana subsp. coracana
GGGCATACTATTTTTTTCTAGAAAGCTTGCGACGAGGCAATACCGACAAAAGCAAAATTGAAAGAGTAGAATAGTATAATTTTTTACAAAATAAATACTTCCCTATTGGTTAAGATACTGCCCCGAATACCTCCTACTGCCAGCATGTTACATTCAATAAGCGTCGAACTCCATCGTGGTGGAGGACTCGCCCACCGTATCATGAACCCGCCTAGACTACCGAGTTTATGGGTACACAAGGAACCATGGAAGGTAACCCACATCCCTCGGCCACGCGGTTTAGCACACCGTGTGTAAGCACACAAAAAAGACCTATAACCTAAAACGAGCATAACTTTTGCGTCCATTCCGTTCGGGGGCATACTTTTTTTTCTAGAAAGCTTGCGACGAGGCCAATACCGACAAAAAGCAAAAATTCAAGAGAATAGTATATAATTTTTTATAAAATAAATACTTCCCTATGGTAAGATACTGCCCGAATACCTCCTACTGCCAGCATGTTACATTCAATAGCGTCGAACTCCATCGTGGTGGAGGACTCGCCCACCGTATCATGAACCCGCTAGACTACCGAGTTTATGGGTACAACCAACCATGGAAGGTAACCCATCCCTCGGCCACGCGGTTCAGCACACCGGGTGTAAGCACATGAAAAATGAGACCTATACCTAAAACGAGCGTAACTTTGCATTCGTTGTCCATCGGGGCATACTTTTTTTCTAGAAAGCTTGCGACGAGGCAATACCGACAAAAAGAAAATTCAAAGAGTAGAATTTATATTTTTTTACAAAATAAATACTTCCCTATGGTTAAGATACTGCCCCGAATACCTCCTACTGCCAGCATGTTACATTCAATAAAGCGTCGAACTCCATCGTCGGTGGAGGACTCCCCACCGTATCATGAACCGCGCCTAGCTACTACCGAGTTTATGGGTACACAAGCCCATGGAAGGTAACCCACATCCCTCGGCCACGCGGTTCACACCGTGTGTAAGCACAAAAATAAGACCTATAACCTAAAACGAGCGTAACTTTTGCGTCCTTGTCCGTTCGGGGCATACTTTTTTTTTTCTAGAAAGCTTGCGACGAGGCCAATACCGACAAAAAGCAAAATTCAAAGAGTAGAATAGTATATATTTTTTACAAAATAAATACTTCCTATGTTAAGATACTCCTGAATACCTCCTACTGCCAGCATGTTACATTCAATATAGCATCGAACTCATCGTGTGGGGACTCGCCCACCGTATCATGAACCCGCTAGACTACCGAGTTTATGGGTACACAAAGGAACCATGGAAGGTAACCCACATCCCTCGGCCACGCGGTTCAGCACACCGTGTGTAAGCATGAAAAACGAGACCTATAACCTAAACGAGCGTAACTTTTGCATTCGTTGTCCATCGGGGCATACTTTTTTTCTAGAAAGCGCGAGGTCAATACCGACAAAAAGCAAAATTGAAAGAGTAGAATAGTATATAATTTTTTACAAAATAAATACTCCCTATGGTTAAGATACTGCCCCGAATACCTCCTACTGCCAGCATGTTACATTCAATACAGTCAAACTCCATCGTGGTGGAGGACTCGCCCACCATCATGAACGCGCCTAGACTACCGAGTTTATGGGTACACAAGGAACCATGGAAGGTAACCCACATCCCTCGGCCACGCGGTTCAGCACACCGTGCGTAAGCACATGAAAAATGAGACCTATAACCTAAAACGAGCGTAACTTTTGCGTCCGTTGTCCATTCGGGTACTCTTTTTTTCTAGAAAGCTTGCGACGAGGCCACCGACAAAAAGCAAAATTGAAAGAGTAGAATAGTATATTTTTTTTACAAAAAATAAATACTCCCTATGGTTAAGATATGCCCGAATACCTCCTACTGCCAGCATGTTACATTCAATACAGCGTCGAACTCCATCGTGGTGGAGGACTCGCCCACCGTATGAACCGCGCCTAGACCCGAGTTTATGGGTACAAGGAACCATGGAAGCTACCCACATCCCTCGGCCATCGCGGTTCAGCACACGGTGGGCGTCAGCACACTGAAAAATGAGACCTATAACCTAAAACGAGCGTAACTGTTGAGTCCGTTGTCCATTCGGGGCATACTATTTTTTCTAGAAAGCTGCGACGAGGACCAATACCGACAAAAAGCAAAATTGAAAGAGTAGAATAGTATATAATTTTTTTACAAAATAAATACTTCCCTATTGTTAAGATACTGCCCCGAATACCTCCTACTACCAGCATGTTACCTTCAATAAAGCGTCGAACTCCATCGCGTGGAGGACTCGCCCACCGTATCATGAACAGCGCCTAGACTACCGAGTTTATGGGTACACAAGGAACCATGGAAGGTAACCCACATCCCTCGGCCACACTGTTTAGCACACCGTGTGTGTAAGCACACAAAAAATAATACCTATAACCTAAAACGAGCATAACTTTGCGTCCATTATCCGTTCGGGGCATACTTTTTTTTTTCTAGAAAGCTTGCGACGAGGCCAATACCGACAAAAAGCGAAATTCAAGGAATAGAATAGTATATAATTTTTTATAAAATAAATACTTCCTATGGCTAAGATACTATCCTGAATACCTCCTACTGCCAGCATGTTACATTCAATATAGCATCGAACTTCATCGTGGTGGCGGACTCGCCCACCGTATCATGAACCCTGCTTAGACTACCGAGTTTATGGGTACACAAGGAACCATGGAAGGTAACCCACATCCCTCGGCCAGGCGGTTCAGCACACCGTGTATGTAAGCCCATGAAAAACCAGACCTATAGACCTAAAACGAGCATAACTTTTGCATTCGTTGTCCAATCGGGCATACTTTTTTCTAGAAATCTTGCGGCGAGGTCAATACTGACAAAAAGCAAAATTCAAAGAGTAGAATAGTATATAATTTTTTACAAAATAAATACATCCCTATGGTTAGATACTGCCCTCGAATACCTCCTACTGCCAGCATGTTAGATTCAATACAGTGTCGAACTCCATCGTGGTGGAGGACTCGCCCACCGTATCATGAACCGCGCTAGACTACCGAGTTTATGGGTACACAGGAACCATGGAAGTAACCCACATCCCTCGGCCACACTTTTAGCACACCGTGTGTGTAAGCACACAAAAATAAGACCTATAACCTAAAACGAGCATAACTTTTGCGTCCATTATCCGTTCGGGGCATACTTTTTTTTTCTAGAAAGCTTGCGACGAGGCCAATACCGACAAAAAGCGAAATTCAAGGAGTAGAATAGTATAATTTTTTATAAAATAAATACTTTCCCTATGTAAGATACTGCCAATACCTCTACTCAGCATGTTACATTCATATAGCGTCGAACTCCATCGTGGTGGAGGACTCGCCCACCGTATCATGAACCGCGCCTAGACTACCGAGTTTATGGGTACACAAGGAACCATGGAAGGTAACCCACATCCCTCGGCCACGTTCAGCACACCGTGTGTGTAAGCCCATGAAAAAAGACCTATAACCTAAAGAGCATAACTTTTGTGTCCGTTGTCCGTACGGGCATACTCTTTTTCTAGAAAGCTTGCGACGAGGCCAATACCGACAAAGCAAAATTGAAAGAGTAGAATAGTATATAATTTTTTACAAATAAATACTTCCCTATTGTTAAGATACTGCCCCGAATACCTCCTACTACCAGCATGTTACATTCAATCCAGCGTCGAACTCCATCGTCGTGGAGGACTCGCCCACCTATCATGAATCACGCCTAGACTACCGAGTTTATGGGTACACAAGGAACCATGGAAGGTCACCCACATCCCTCGGCCACACTGTTTAGCACACCGTGTGTGTAAGCACACAAAAAATAAGACCTATACCTAAACGAGCATAACTTCTACGTCCATTATCCGTTCGGGCATACTATTTTTTTCTAGAAAGCTTGCAACGAGGCCAATACCGACAAAAAGAGAAATTCAAGGAGTAGAGTAGTTTATAATTTTCTATAAAATAAATACTTCCCTATGGCTAAGATACTATCCTGAATACCTCCTACTGCCAGCATGTTACATTCAATATAGCATCGAACTTCATCGTGGTGGCGGACTCGCCCACCGTATCATGAACCCTGCTTAGACTACCGAGTTTATGGGTACACAAGGAACCATGGAAGGTAACCCACATCCCTCGGCCAGGCGGTTCAGCACACCGTGTATGTAAGCCCATGAAAAACCAGACCTATAACCTAAACGAGCATAACTTTTGCATTCGTTGTCCAATCGGGGCATACTTTTTTTCTAGAAATCTTGCGGCGAGGTCAATACTGACAAAAAGCAAAATTGAAAGAGTAGAATAGTATATAATTTTTTACAAAATAAATACATCCCTATGGTTAAGATACTGCCCTGAATACCTCCTACTGCCAGCATGTTAGATTCAATACAGTGTCAAACTCCATCGTGGTGGAGGACTCGCCCACCATATCATGAATCACGCCTAGATTACCGAGTTTATGGGTACACAAGCAACCATGGAAGCTAACCCACATCCCTCGGCCACGCGGTTCAGCACACCTGTGGGCGTAAGCACATGAAAATGAGACCTATAACCTAAACTGAGCGTAACTTTTGCGTCCGTTGTCCATTCGGGGCATACTATTTTTTCTAGAAAGCTTGCGACGAGGACAATACCGGCAAAAAGAGAAATTCATGGAGTAGAGTAGTTTATAATTTTTATAAAATAAATACTTCCCTATGGTTAAGATATTGCCCCGAATACCTCCTACTGCCAGCATGTTACATTCAATACAGCGTCGAACTCCATCGTGGTGGAGGACTCGCCCACCGTATAATGAACCCGCGCCTAGACTACCGAGTGTATGGGTACACAAGCAACCACGAAGGTAACCCACATCCCTCGGCCACGCGGTTCAGCACACCGTGTGTGTAAGCACACGAAAAATGTGACCTATACCCTAAAACGAGCGTAACTTTTGTGTCCGTTGTCCGTACGGGCATACTCTTTTTTCTAGAAAGCTTGCGACGAAGGCCAATACCGACAAAAAGCAAAATTGAAAGAGTAGAATAGTATATAATTTTTTTACAAAATAAATACTTCCCCTATTGTTAAGATACTGCCCCGAATACCTCCTACTACCAGCATGTTACATTCAATAAAGCGTCGAACTCCATCGTCGTGGAGGACTCGCCCACCTATCATGAACCGCGCCTAGACTACCGAGTTTATGGGTACACAAGGAACCATGGAAGGTAACCCACATCCCTCGGCCACACTGTTTAGCACACCGTGTGTGTAAGCACACAAAAAATAAGACCTATAACCTAAAACGAGCATAACTTTCTGCGTCCATTATCCGTTCGGGGCATACTTTTTTTTCTAGAAAGCTTGCGACGAGGCCAATACCGACAAAAAGCGAAATTCAAGGAATAGAATAGTATATAATTTTTATAAAATAAATACTTTCCTATGGCTAAGATACTATCCCTGAATACCTCCTACTGCCAGCATGTTACATTCAATATAGCAGTCGAACTTCCATCGTGGTGGAGGACTCGCCCACCGTATCATGAACCCTGCTTAGACTACCGAGTTTATGGGTACACAAGCAACCACGGAAGGTACCACATCCCTCGGCCATGCAGTTCAGCACACCGTGTGTGTAAGCACACGAAAAATGTGACCTATACCCTAAAACGAGCGTAACTTTTGTGTCCGTTGTCCGTACGGGGCATACTCTTTTTTTCTAGAAAGCTTGCGACGAGGCCAATACCGACAAAAGCGAAATTGAAAGAGTAGAATAGTATATAATTTTTTTACAAAATAAATACTTCCCTATTGTTAAGATACTGCCCCGAATACCTCCTACTGCCAGCATGTTACATTCAATAAAGCGTCGAACTCCATCGTCGTGGAGGACTCGCCCACCGTATCGTGAACCGCGCCTAGACTACCGAGTTTATGGGTACACAAGGAACCATGGAAGGTAACCCACATCCCTCGGCCACACTGTTTAGCACACCGTGTGTGTAAGCACACAAAAAATAGACCTATAACCTAAAACGAGCATAACTTTCTAGCGTCCATTATCCGTTCGGGGCATACTTTTTTTTCTAGAAAGCTTGCGACGAGGCCAATACCGGCAAAAAGAGAAATTCATGGAGTAGAGTAGTATATAATTTTTTATAAAATAAATACTTCCCTATGGTTAAGATACTTGCCCCGAATACCTCCTACTGCCAGCATGTTACATTCAATACAGCGTCGAACTTCATCGTGGTGGAGGACTCGCCCACCGTATAATGAACCGCGCCTAGACTACCGAGTTTATGGTATAAAAGGAACCATGGAAGGTAACCCACATCCCTCGGCCACGCGGTTCAGCACACCGTGGGTGTAAGCACATGAAAAAACGAGACCTATGACCTAGAACGAGCTGTAACTTTTGCATTCGTTGTCCAATCGGGGCATACTTTTTTTCTAGAAAGCTTGCGGCGAGGTCAATACCGACAAAAAGCAAAATTCAAAGAGTAGAATAGTATATAGTTTTTTTACAAAATAAATACTTCCCTATTGTTAAGATACTGCCCCGAATACCTCCTACTGCCAGCATGTTACATTCAATACAGCGTCGAACTCCATCGTGGTGGAGGACTCGCCCCACCGTATCATGAACCGCGCCTAGACTACCGAGTTTATGGGTACACAAGGAACCATGGAAGGTAACCCACATCCCTCGGCCACACTGTTTAGCACACCGTGTGTGTAAGCACACAAAAAATAAGACCTATAACCTAAAACGAGCATAACTTTTGCGTCCATTATCCGTTCGGGGCATACTTTTTTTCTAGAAAGCTTGCGACGAGGCCAATACCGACAAAAAGCGAAATTCAAGGAATAGAATAGTATATAATTTTTTATAAAATAAATACTTTCCTATGGCTAAGATACTATCCTGAATACCTCCTACTGCCAGCATGTTACATTCAATATAGCATCGAACTTCATCGCGGTGGCGGACTCGCCCATCGTATCATGAACCCTGCTTAGACTACCGAGTTTATGGGTACACAAGGAACCATGGAAGGTAACCCACATCCCTCGGCCAGGCGGTTCAGCACACCGTGTATGTAAGCCCATGAAAAAACCGACCTATAACCTAAAACGAGCATAACTTTTGCATTTCGTTGTCCCAATCGGGGCATACTCTTTTTTCTAGAAATCTTGCGGCGAGGTCAATACTGACAAAAGCAAATTGAAAGAGTAGAATAGTATATAATTTTTTACAAAATAATACATCCCTATGGTTAAGATACTGCCCTGAATACCTCCTTACTGCCAGCATGTTAGATTCAATACAGTGTCAAACTCCATCGTGGTGGAGGACTCGCCCACCATATCATGAATCACGGCCTAGATTACCGAGTTTATGGGTACACAAGGAACCATGGAAGGTAACCCACCTCCCTCGGCCAGGCGGTTCAGCACACCGTGTATGTAAGCCACATGAAAAACCAGACCTATAACCTAAAACGAGCATAACTTTTGCAGTCGTTGTCCAATCGGGGCATACTTTTTTTCTAGAAATCTTGCGGCGAGGTCAATACTGACAAAAAGCAAAATTGAAAGAGTAGAATAGTATATAATTTTTTTACAAAATAAATACTTCCCTATCGTTAAGATACTGCCCCGAATACCTCCTACTACCAGCATGTTACATTCAATCCAGCGTCGAACTCCATCGTCGTGGAGGACTCGCCCACCTATCATGAATCACGCCTAGACTACCGAGTTTATGGGTACACAAGGAACCATGGAAGGTCACCCACATCCCTCGGCCACACTGTTTAGCACACCGTGTGTGTAAGCACACAAAAAATAAGACCCTATACCTAAAACGAGCATAACTTCTGCGTCCATTATCCGTTCGGGGCCATACTATTTTTTTCTAGAAAGCTTGCAACGAGGCCAATACCGACAAAAAGAGAAATTCAAGGAGTAGAGTAGTTTATAATTTTTTATAAATAAATACTTCCCTATGGCAAAGATACTATCCCGAATACCTCCTACTGCCAGCATGTTACATTCAATATAGCGTCGAACTCCATCGTGGTGGAGGACTCGCCCACCGTATAATGAACCGCGCCTAGACTACCGAGTGGTATGGGTACACAAGCAACCACGGAAGGTAACCCACATCCCTCGGCCATGCAGTTCAGCACACCGTGTGTGTAAGCACATGAAAAATGAGACCTATACCCTAAAACGAGCGTAACTTTTGCTGTCCGTTGTCCAGTACGGGGCATACTATTTTTTCTAGAAAGCTTGCGACGAGGCCAATACCGACAAAAAGAGAAATTCAAGAGTAGAATAGTATATAATTTTTTTACAAAATAAATACTTCCCTATGGTTAAGATACTGCCCGAATACCTCCTACTGCCAGCATGTTACATTCAATACAGCGTCGAACTCCATCGTGGTGGAGGACTCGCCCACCGTATAGTGAACCGCGCCTAGACTACCGAGTGTATGGGTACACAAGCAACCATGGAAGGTAACCCACATCCCTCGGCCACGCGGTTCAGCACACCGTGTGTGTAAGCACACGAAAAATAAGACCTATACCCTAAAACGAGCATAACTTCTACGTCCGTTGTCCGTCGGGGCATACTTTTTTTTCTAGAAAGCTTGCGACGAGGCCAATACCGACAAAAAGCGAAATTCAAGGAGTAGAATAGTATATAATTTTTTATAAATAAATACTTTCCTATGGTTAAGATATGCCCCGAATACCTCCTACTGCCAGCATGTTACATTCAATACGTCGAACTCCATCGTGGTGGAGGACTCGCCCACCGTATCATGAACCCGCTAGACTACCGAGTTTATGGGTACACAAGGAACCATGGAAGGTAACCCACATCCCTCGGCCACGGTTCAGCACACCGTGTGTAAGCACATGAAAAAGACCTATAACCTAAAACGAGCAACTTTTGCATTCGTTGTCCAATCGGGGCATACTTTTTTTCTAGAAAGCTTGCGGCGAGGTCAATACCGACAAAAAGCAAAATTCAAAGAGTAGAATAGTATATATTTTTTTACAAAATAAATACTTCCCTATGTTAAGATACTGCCCCGAATACCTCCTACTGCCAGCATGTTACATTCAATAAGCGTCGAACTCCATCGTGGTGGAGGACTCGCCCACCGTATCATGAACCGCGCCTAGACTACCGAGTTTATGGGTACACAAGCAACCATGGAAGCTAACCCACATCCCTCGGCCACGCGGTTCAGCACACTGTGGCTGTAAGCACATGAAAAATGAGACCTATAACCTAAAACGAGCGTAACTTTTGCGTCCGTTGTCCATCGGGGCATACTATTTTTTCTAGAAAGCTTGCGACGAGGACAATACCGGCAAAAAGAGAAATTCATGGAGTAGAGTAGTTTATAATTTTTTATAAAATAAATACTTCCCTATGGTTAAGATATTGCCCCGAATACCTCCTACTGCCAGCATGTTACATTCAATACAGCGTCGAACTCCATCGTGGTGGAGGACTCGCCCACCGTATAATGAACCGCGCCTAGACTACCGAGTGTATGGGTACACAAGCAACCACGGAAGGTAACCCACATCCCTCGGCCACGCGGTTCAGCACACCGTGTGTGTAAGCACACGAAAAATGTGACCTATACCCTAAAACGAGCGTAACTTTTGTGTCCGTTGTCCGTACGGGGCATACTCTTTTTTCTAGAAAGCTTGCGACGAGGCCAATACCAGACAAAAAGCAAATTCGAAAGAGTAGAATAGTATATAATTTTTTTACAAAATAAATACTTCCCTATTGTTAAGATACTGACCCGGAATACCTCCTACTACCAGCATGTTACATTCAATCCAGCGTCGAACTCCATCGTCGTGGAGGGACTCGCCCACCGTATCATGAATCACGCCTAGACTACCGAGTTTATGGGTACACAAGGAACCATGGAAGGTCACCCACATCCCCTCGGCCACACGTTTAGCACACCGTGGTGTGTAAGCACACAAAAATAAGACCTATAACCTAAAACGAGCATAACTTCTGCGTCCATTATCCTGTTCGGGGCATACTATTTTTTTCTAGAAAGCTTGCAACGAGGCCAATACCGACAAAAAGAGAAATTCAAGGAGTAGAGTAGTTTATAATTTTTTATAAAATAAATACTTCCCTATGGCAAAGATACTATCCCGAATACCTCCTACTGCCAGCATGTTACATTCAATATAGCGTCGAACTCCATCGTGGTGGAGGACTCGCCCACCGTATAATGAACCGCGCCTAGACTACCGAGTGTATGGGTACACAAGCAACCACGGAAGGTAACCCACATCCCTCGGCCATGCGGTTCAGCACACCGTGTGTGTAAGCACACGAAAAATGTGACCTATACCCTAAAACGAGCGTAACTTTTGTGTCCGTTGTCCGTACGGGGCATACTCTTTTTTCTAGAAAGCTTGCGACGAGGCCAATACCGACAAAAAGCGAAATTGAAAGAGTAGAATAGTATATAATTTTTTTACAAAATAAATACTTCCCTATTGTTAAGATACTGCCCCGAATACCTCCTACTGCCAGCATGTTACATTCAATAAAGCGTCGAACTCCATCGTCGTGGAGGACTCGCCCACCGTATCGTGAACCGCGCCTAGACTACCGAGTTTATAGGTACACAAGGAACCATGGAAGGTAACCCACATCCCTCGGCCACACTGTTTAGCACACCGTGTGTGTAAGCACACAAAAAATAAGACCTATAACCTAAAACGAGCATAACTTTTGCGTCCATTATCCGTTCGGGGCATACTTTTTTTTCTAGAAAGCTTGCGACGAGGCCAATACCGACAAAAAGCGAAATTCAAGGAAGTAGAATAGTATATAATTTTTTTATAAAATAAATACTTCCTATGGCTAAGATACTATCCCTGAATACCTCCTACTAGCCAGCATGTTACATTCAATATAGCAGTCGAACTTCATCGTGGTGGCGGACTCGCCCACCGTATCATGAACCCTGCTTAGACTACCGAGTTTATGGGTACACAAGGAACCATGGAAGGTAACCCACATCCCTCGGCCAGCTGTTCAGCACACCGTGTATGTAAGCACATGAAAAACTCAGACCTATAACCTAAACGAGCATAACTTTGCGTCCAGTTGTCCAGTCGGGGCATACTATTTTTTCTAGAAAGCTTGCGGACGAGGTCCAATACCGACAAAAAGCAAATTCAAGGAGTAGAATAGTATATAATTTTTTACAAAATAAATACATTCCCTATGGTTAAAGATACTTCCCGAATACCTCCTACTGCCAGCATGTTACATTCAATACAGCAGTCGAACTCCATCGTGGTGGAGGACTCGCCCACCAGTATCATGAATCACGCCTAGATTACCGAGTTTATGGGTACACAAGCAACCATGGAAGGTAACCCACATCCCTCGGCCACGCGGTTCAGCACACCGTGGGCATAAGCACAGAAAAATGAGACCTATACCTAAAACGAGCGTAACTTTTGCGTCCGTTGTCCATTCGGGGCATACTATTTTTTCTAGAAAGCTTGCGGACGAGGCCAATACCGAAAAAAGAGAAATTCAAGGAGTAGAATAGTATATAATTTTTTACAAAATAAATACTTCCCTATGGTTAAGATACTGCCCCGAATACCTCCTACTGCCAGCATGTTACATTCAATAAAGCGTCGAACTCCATCGTGGTGGAGGACTCGCCCACCGTATCATGTAACCGCGCCTAGACTACCGAGTTTATGGGTACACAAGGAACCATGGAAGGTAACCCACATCCCTCGGCCACTGCGGTTCAGCACACCGTGTGTGTAAGCACACGAAAAATTAGACCTATAACCTAAAACGAGCGTAACTTTTGTGTCCGTTGTCCGTACGGGCATACTCTTTTTTCTAGAAAGCTTGCGACGAGGCCAATACCGACAAAAAGCGAAATTGAAAGGAGTAGAATAGTATATAATTTTTTTACAAAATAAATACTTCCCTATGTTAAGATACTGCCCCGAATACCTCCTACTGCCAGCATGTTACATTCAATAAGCGTCGAACTCCATCGTCGTGGAGGACTCGCCCACCGTATCAGTGAACCGCGCCTAGACTACCGAGTTTATAGGTACACAAGGAACCATGGAAGGTAACCCACATCCCTCGGCCACAGCTGTTTAGCACACCGTGTGTGTAAGCACATGAAAAACTAAGACCTATAACCTAAAACGAGCATAACTTTTGCGTCCATTATCCGTTCGGGGCATACTTTTTTTTCTAGAAAGCTTGCGGACGAGGCCAATACCGACAAAAAGCGAAATTCAAGGAATAGAATAGTATATAATTTTTTATAAAATAAATACATTCCTATGGTTAAGATACTGTCCCGAATACCTCCTACTGCCAGCATGTTACATTCAATACAGCATCAAACTCCATCGTGGTGGAGGACTCGCCCACCATATCATAAATCACGCCTAGATTACCGAGTTTATGGGTACACAAGCAACCATGGAAGGTAACCCACATCCCTCGGCCACGCGGTTCAGCACACCGTGGGCATAAGCACATGAAAAATGAGACCTATACCTAGAACGAGCGTAACTTTTGCGTCCGTTGTCCATTCGGGGCATACTATTTTTTCTAGAAAAGCTTGCGGCGAGGCCAATACCGGAAAAAAGAGAAATTCAAGGAGTAGAATAGTATATAATTTTTTACAAAATAAATACTTCCCTATGGTTAAGATACTACCCCGAATACCTCCTACTGCCAGCATGTTACATTTAATAAAGCGTCGAACTCCATCGTGGTGGAGGACTCGCCCACCGTATCATGTACCGCGCCTAGACTACCGAGTTTATGGGTATAAAAGGAACCATGGAAGGTAACCCACATCCCTCGGCCATGCGGTTCAGCACACCGTGTGTGTAAGCACACCAAAAATGAGACCCATAACCTAAAACGAGCATAACTTTTGCGTCCGTTGTCCGTTCGGGGCATTCTTTTTTTCTACAAAGCTTGCGGCGAGGCCAGTATCGACAAAAAGAGAAATTCAAGGAGTAAAATAGTATATAATTTTTTACAAAATATATAATTCCCTATGGTTAAGATACTGCCCCGAATACCTCCTACTGTCAGCATGTTACATTCAATACAGCGTCGAACTCCATCGTGGTGGAGGACTCGCCCACCGTATCATGAACCGCGCCTAGACTACCGAGTTTATGGGTACACAAGGAACCATGGAAGGTAACCCACATCCCTCGGCCACGTGGTTCAGCACATCGTGTGTGTAAGCACACGAAAAATGAGACCTATAACCTAAAACAAGCATAACTTTTGCGTCCGTTGTCCGATCGGGGCATACTTTTTTTTGTAGAAAGCTTACGACGAGGCTAATATCGACAAAAGCCAAAATTAAAAGAGTAGTGATGAGGACATCACCATGCTGGATACGCGCATATCATGGCCTTCCCCAAGTTACAAGTCGTCACCAACTCGGTCATTGCGTTCGTCTCGGATTCAGCCGACACCCCTTCACGGTATTGTTGATGTCTCCCACATCCGACGTCCAAATGAGGCGTTCTTTGAAGAGTTAGAAAGGGGACGATGACACCGTCGTTTTGGTTCTGGTCCTAGCTCCAGAAGGGTCGTGAGTCATAATATGTGACCATGACGAGGTGCTGTGCCACCTAATTTGGGCCAACTTGGCCATGTATCGTGTCGGGCCTTAAGCCCATGTTGTGGGCGCCCCCCCTGGTCGCCCCCAACCCTAGGACGTCTTTGTTTCCTATATAAACTCAGTAGCCGCCGTCTTTTAGTTTCGGGTTTTGTTTAGTTCAGTTTTCCAGAAAGAAACTTGATCGAATTATTGTAACTGTGGCGACAAGTCCTTTTACAGTAATCCAGGGCCCCTGTTCTTGTTCTACACCACTGTGGCGATTAGTCCTTTTGTGTTCAGAGCTTGAACCTTTTCTTGTGATTTGCTTCATCCATATTTGCAATTTCAGATTGTGTGTTTATCCTCTCTTGCTTGTGTTCTCGATTTTGCTTGCAGGAACAGTCAAGTTGTGCTTGGTGTAACGGTTGCGGGGTTGGATCGTGTCTGATTCAAGCCGGGTTGTCGATGCCGAGTTCCCCAAATTCGAGTTTATCCCCTTACCTCTCGGAAGATGGGGCCATATTCACATCAAGTAGAATAGTATATAATTTTTTATAAAATAAATACTTCCCTAAGGTTAAGATACTGCCCTGAATACCTCCTACTGCCAGCATGTTACATTCAATACAGCATCAAACTCTATCGTCGTGGAGGACTCGCCCACCGTATCATGAACCGCGCCTAGACTACCGAGTTTATGGGTACACAAGAAACCGTGGAAGGTAATCCACATCCCTCGGCCACGCGGTTCAGCACACTGTGGGTGTAAGCACATGAAAATGGAGACCTATAACCTAAAACGAGCATAACTTTCACATCCGTTGTTCGATCGGGGCTTTTTTTTTCTAGAAAGCTTGTGGCGAGGCCAACACCAACAAAAAGCGAAATTCAAAGAATAGAATAGTATATAATTTTTTACAAAATAAATACATCCCTATGGTTAAGATACTGCCCCGAATACCTCCTACTACCAGCATGTTACATTCAATGGAGCGTCAAACTCCATCGTGGTGGAGGACTCGCCCACCGTATCAAGAACCGCGCCTAGACTACCGAGTTTATGGGTACACAAGGAACCATGGTTGGTAACCCACATCCCTCGGCCACGCGGTTCAGCACACCATGGGCGTATGCTTTCTAGAAGAAAAAAGTATGCCCCGAACAGACAACGGACACAAAATTTACGCTCGTGTGCCCTCATCAAAAAATTCAAAACAAATCAGGAAAAAATAGAAAAAATTTGTGAAGTCAAAAATAGCGCTTTCGGTGAAACTTTGAGATTCTGCCTACCCTTTGTTTTCCCTCTGTTTGAGTTGAAACTTCTTGTGGTTCCTTCCTTTGTGTCCCTCTATCACAGAAAATTAGTGGAAAAATCATACAAAAAATCAAGATTTTGATTTGCACCCCCCCCTGCCCTGAAAATTCTAAGTCTGTGAAGTCTGTTTTGTTCCTTGCTGCCTTTGCCATTGTTCTTGCTGTCACAACTGATTTTGAACACGATTCTTTTGCCAACAATTAGGACACTACTTTGGACATTTATTCAATGCTACTATCTGTTATTAAATTTTGTTCCATTCACATACATATTAGCCTTCCAAGCTATAGATATTGCAGCACAGGTTTCTTCCTTACAACTGTTACACCCAAGCTCAACTACAGATTGTGTTGACCTGTTTGGCTCTGGTAAGAACACTTGCAAGATTGTGATACATTGCTTCTGATATTGTTTTCCACTTTCTACACCCTCTGGTGTCTGCTAGTTGATAGAGCTAATCTTTTTGTTTAGTGTTGTCTTTTGCTTTTAACCATGTCAGAGAAAGGGAAAGGGACACCTGGAGAGTTGGAGTCCCCTATAGACTTCAATGATTGTGTCTCCAAGGCCGAGCTCACGAAGCTTCTTGTGGAGCAGCGTACATCCATGGAAACGAAGTTTGCCGAGTTGATGGGTCACATCAACACTGTTGTCCACCGCATTGAGGATGTTGAACGATGGCCTCCACCTCAACGAGCTGCTGCTGATGATGATTTTGACCGTGATGCAGACCATCTTCACTGTAATCGACACGGTGTGGGAGGTAATAACAATCGTGGTAATACTGATACTTTTGTTAAGCCTAAATTTAACGTACCACCTTTTGCCGGTAGTGCTGATCCTGAAGCATACTTAGATTGGGAACTTGTTGTTGAACAAAAATTTAATTCTCATTTAGTTCCTGCTGAGCATAGAGTTAGACTTGCTACTAGTGAGTTTAGAGGTTTTGCCCTCTTTTGGTGGAATGATCTTTGCAATACAAATGTTGATATACCTGCCACTTGGCCTGTTTTGAAACAACGCATGAAATCTCATTTTGTTCCTCCTTATTACCAACGTGATTTACGTTTGAAATTACAATCTTTAACACAAGGTAGTCAAACAGTAGAGGAATATTATCAGGAATTGATTATTGGTTTAGCACGTTGTGATATACATGAAGATGATGTTGAAACTAGTGCTATTTTTGGTGGTTTGAACCGTGATATCCAGAATATTGTTGACTATAAAGAGTGGAATAGGTTCAGCCAATTGTATCATATTGCTCTTAAGGCTGAACGAGAAGTACAGGGACGCCTTCCACAACAATCTTGCAGGTCCAACACCGAGCAATATCTCCAGCAGTGCACTGGACTAGAGATCTTGAAGAGTCATGTTGCTAAGACACCAGCAACAACTTTTCCACTTGCGCCTACTTCTGTAGCGTAATTGTCTAATGTGCAGCACGAACACCAGAAGAAGGTTACTACATCCGGTACTAGGAGTGACTCCTCCACCACCATTATTTGCCACCACTGCAAGGGCATGGGACATGTCATGAAGGATTGCCCTAGTCGTCGTGCTTTCATCGCTACCGTTGATGGGTATGAAAGTTCTAGTTATGTTGAAGATGAATTTGCTCGTATGCCTATCCTTGTTGCAGATTCGACGGAGGAGCAGGAGACTACTGCCATTGATTCTATTGCTGCCACCGCGGGCTTTCCTAGCCTCATTGTACAGTGTGTGTTGACCACTCCGGTGGGACAAGAGGAAGAACAACAACGCAACAATTTATTCTACATGTACCTCATTGTTGCGGACCACCGTGTTCTCACCATCATTGATACTGGGAGCTGTAACAACTTGGTAAGTTCTGATTTGGTAAGCAAACTTGGCTTGATCACGCATGCACTACATCAGCCCTACCACATCAAATGGTTCAATAATAGTGGTACGGCACAGGTAACTCGATCAGCATGCATACACTTTTCAGTAGGTTCTTATCAAGACTTTGTTGATTTTCATGTTGTACCTATGCAAGCATGTTCGCTTTTATTAGGCCGTCCATGGGAACATGATATGGATGCTGCCCACCATGGTAGAACTAATACATATACAATTGTACATAAGGACAGAAATATTACTTTCCGTCCGTTATTGCCTGCTGATATTAGAAATCATTTTAAACTGCTTGCTAAAAATACTGAGAATAAATATGATAACAAACAACTTTCTGATGTTAAACATTAGGCTATTCAGTTAAAGGGAGGTGCTTTTCTTGCTATGACATCTACTGTTATTGATCTTTATGATAATCATGATGCACCTTGCTATACTATGCTTTGTCATGATATATCTTCTATCGATGATCATGTATCTTGTACTTTGTATTCTGCTAGTACTAACCTTTTGTAGGAGATTGATGCTGAGACGGAGTCGAGGGCGACTCCAATTCAAGAAGGGGAGGATGATGAGGACATCACCATGCTGGATACACACATAGCATGGCCTTCCCCAAGTTACAAGTCGACACCAACTCGGTCGCCGCGTTCGTCTCGGATTCAGCCGACACCCCTTCACGGTTTTGATGATATCTCCCACATCCGACGTCCAAACGAGGCGTTCTTTGATGCGTTGGAAAGGGGACGACGATGCCGTCGTTTTGGTTATAGTCCTAGCTCCAGAAGGGTCGTGAGTCATAATATGTGACCATGACAAGGTGCTGTGCCACCTATTTTGGGCCAACTTGGCCATGTATCGTGTCGGGCCTTAAGCCCATGTTGTGGGCGCCCCCCTGGTCGCCCCCAACCCTAGGACATCTTTGTTTCCTATATAAACTCAGTAGCCGCCGTCTTTTAGTTTTGGGTTTTGTTTAGTTCAGATTTCCAGAGAGAAACTTGATCGAATTATTGTAACTGTGGCGACAAGTACTTTTACAGTAATCCTGGGCCCCTGTTCTTTTTCTACACCACTGTGGCGATTAGTCCTTTTGTGTTCAGAGATTGATCCTTTTCTTGTGATTTGCTTCATCCATATTTGTAATTTCAGATTGCGTGTTTATCCTCTCTTGCTTGTGTTCTTAATTTCGCATGCAGGAACAATCAAGTTGTGATTGGTGTAACGGTTGCGGGGTTGGATCGTGTCTGATTCAAGCCGGGTTGTCGACGCCGAGTTCCCCAAATTCGAGTTGATCCCCTTACCTCTTGGAAGATCGGGCCATATTCACATCAAGTAGAATGGTATATAATTTTTTATAAAATAAATACTTCCCAATAATTAAGATACTGCCTCGAATACCTCCTACTGCCAGCATGTTACATTCAATACAGCGTCGAACTCCATCGTCGTGGAGGACTCGCCCACCGTATCATGAACCACGCCTAGACTACCGAGTTTATGGGTACACAAGGAACCATGGAAGGTAACCCACATCATTCGGGCACACGGTTCATCACACCGTGAGTGTAAGCACATGAAAATGGAGACCAATAACCTAAAACGAGCATAACTTTTGCATCCGTTGTCCGATCGGGACATCCTTTTTTTTCTAGAAATCTTGCGACGAGGCCAATACCGACAAAAAGTGAAATTCAAAGAGTAAAATAGTATATAATTTTTTTACAAAATAAATACTTCCATATGGTTAAGAGACTGCCCCAAATACCTCCTACTGCCAGCATGTTACATTCAATAAAGTGTCCAACTCCGTCGTGGCGGAGGACTCACCCACCGTATCATGAACCATGCCTAGACTACCGAGTTTATAGGTACACAAGGATCCACGAACGATAACCCACATCCCTTGGCCACGCAGTTCAGCACACCGTGGGCGTAAGCACATGAAAAAGGAGACCTATAACCTAAAACGAGCATAACTTTTGCATCCATTGTTCGATTGGGGCATACTTTTTTTTTAGAAAGCTTGCGGCGAGGCCAATACCGGCAAAAAGAGAAATTCAAGGAGTTGAATAGTATATAATTTTTTACAAAATAAATACTTCCCTATGGTTAAGATACTGCCCTGAATACCTCCTACTGCCAGCATGTTACATTCCATACAACATCGAACTCCATCGTGGTGGAGGACTCGCCCATCGTATCATGAACCGCGCCTAGACTACCAAGTTTATGGGTACACAAGCAACCATGGAAGGTAACCCACATCCCTTGACCATGCGGTTCAGCACACCGGGGGTGTAAGCACATGAAAAATGAGACCTATAACCTAAAACAAGCGTAACTTTTGCATCCGTTGTCCGTTCAGGGCATACTTTTTTTCTAGAAAGCTTGCGGTGAGGCCAATACCTACAAAAAGCAAATTTCAAAGAGTAGATTAGTATATAATTTTTTACAAAATAAACACTTCCCTATGGTTAAGATACTGCCCTGAATACCTCCTACTGCCAGCATGTTACATTCAATACAACGTCGAATTCCATCATGGTGGAGGACTCGCCCACCGTATCATGAACCGCGCCTAGACTATCGAGTTTATGGGTACACAAGCAACCATGGAAGGTAACCCACATCCCTTGGCGACGCGGTTCAGCACACCGTGGGTGTAAGCACATGAAAAATGAGACTTATAACCTAAAACGAGCGTAACTTTTGTGTCCGTTGTCTGTTCAGGGCATACTTTTTTTCTAGAAAGCTTGCAGCGAGGCCAATATCGACAAAAAGAGAAATTCAAAGAGTAGAATAGTATATAACGTTTTATGAAATAAATACTTCCCTATGGTTAAGATATTGCCCCGAATACCTCCAACTGCCAGCATGTTTCATTCAATACAGTGTTGAACTCCATCGTCGTGGAGGACTCACCCCCCGTATCATGAACCATGTCTAGACTACCGAGTTTATGGGTACACAAGGAACCATGGAAGGTAACCCACATCCCTTGGCCACGCGGTTCAGTACACCTTGGGTGTAAGCACAACAAAAAGGAGACCTATAACCTAAAATGAGCATAACTTTTGCATCCGTTGTCCGTTCGGGCATACTTTTTTTCTAGAAAGATTGCGGCGAGGCCAATATCGACAAAAAGCGAATTTCAAGGAGTAGAATAGTACATAATTTTTTACGAAATAAATACTTCCCTATGGTTAAGATACTGCCCTGAATACCTCCTACTGCCAGCATGTTACATTCAATACAGCGTCGAACTCCATCGTGGTGGAGGACTCGCCCACCGTATCATGAGCCGCGCCTAGACTATCGAGTTTATGGGTACACAAGCAACCATGGACGGTAACCCACATCCCTTGGCCACGTGGTTCAGCACACCGTGTGTGTAAGCACACAAAAAATGAGACCTATAACCTAAAACGAGCATAACTTTTGCGTCTGTTGTCCGTTCGAGGCATACTTTTTTTCCTAGAAAGCTTGTGGCAAGGCCAATACCGGCAAAAAGAGAAATTCAAGGAGTAGAATAGTATATAACTTTTTACAAAATAAGTACTTCCCTATGGTTAAGATACTGTCCTGAATACCTCCTACTGTCAGCATGTTACATTCAATACAACATCGAACTCCATCGTGGTGGAGGACTCGCCCATCGTATCATGAACCGTGCCTAGACTACCGAGTTTGTGGGTACACAAGGAACCATGGAAGGTAACCCACATCCCTCGACCACGCGGTTCAGCACACCGAGGGTGTAAGCACATGAAAAATGAGACCTGTAACCTAAAACGAGCGTAACTTTTGCATCCCTTGTCCGTTCGAGGCATACTTTTTTTCTACAAAGCTTGTGGCGAGGCCAATATCGGCAAAAAGAGAAATTCGAGGAGTAAAATAGTATATAATTTTTTATAAAATAAATACTTCCCTATGGTTAAGGTACTGCCCCGAATACCTCCTACTGCCAGTATGTTACATTTTATACAGTGTCAAACTCCATCGTCATGGAGGACTCGCCCCCTGTATCATGAACCGCGTCTAGACTACCAAGTTTGTGGGTACACAAGGAACCATGGAAGGTAACACACATCCCTCGGCCACGCGGTTCAGCACACCTTGGGTGTAAGCACACGAAAAAGGAGACCTATAACCTAAAACGAGCATAACTTTTGCATCCGTTGTCCGATTGGGGCATACTTTTTTTTTCTAGAAAGCTCTCGGCAAGGACAACACCGACAAAAAGAGATATTCAAAGAGTAGAATAGTATATAACTTTTTACAAAATAAGTACTTCCCTATGGTTAAGATATTGTCCTGAATACCTCCTACTGTCAGCATGTTACATTCAATACAACATCGAACTCCATCGTGGTGGAGGACTCGCTCATCGTATCATGAACCGTGCCTAGACTACCGAGTTTATGGGTACACAAGGAACCATGAAAGGTAACCCACATCCCTCGACCACGCGGTTCAGTACACCGTGGGTGTAAGCACATGAAAAATGAGACCTGTAACCTAAAACGAGCGTAACTTTTGCATCCGTTGTCCGATTGGGGCATACCTTTTTTTCTAGAAACCTCTCGACGAGGCCAACACCGACAAAAAGCAAATTTCAAAGAGTAGATTAGTATATAATTTTTTACAAAATAAATAATTCCCTATGGTTAAGATACTGCCCTGAATACCTCCTACTGCGAGCATGTTACATTCAATACAACATCGAACTCCATGATGGTGGAGGACTCGCCCATCGTATTATGAACCGTGCCTAGACTACCGAGTTTATGGGTACACAAGGAACCATGGAAGGTAACCCACATCCCTTGACCCCGCGGTTCAGCACACCGTGGGTGTAAGCACATGAAAAATGAGACCTATAACCTAAAACGAGCGTAACTTTTGCGTCCGTTGTCCGTTCGGGGCATACTTTTTTTTCTTGAAAGCTTGCGGCGAGGCCAATACCGGCAAAAAGAGAAATTCAAGGAGTAGAATAGTATATAATTTTTTACAAAATCAATACTTCCCTATGGTTAACATACTGCCCTGAATACCTTCTACTGCCAGCATGTTACATTCAATACAGTGTCGAACTCCATCGTGGTGGAGGACTTGCCCACCGTATCATGAACCGCGCCTAGACTACCGAGTTTGTGGGTACACAAGCAACCATGTAAGGAAACCCACATCCCTCGGCCATGCGGTTCAGCACACTATGTGTGTAAGCACACAAAAAATAAGACCTATAACCTAAAACGATCGTAACTTTTGCGTCCGTTGTCTCTTCAGGGCATACTTTTTTTCTAGAAACCTTGCGACGAGGCCAATACCGACAAAAAGCAAAAATCAAAGAGTAGAATGGTATATAATTTTTTATAAAATAAATACTTCCCTATGGTTAAGATATTGCCCCGAATACCTCCAACTGCCAGCATGTTTCATTCAATACAGTGTTGAACTCCATCGTCGTGGAGGACTCGCCACCCGTATCATGAACCGTTTCTAGACTACCGAGTTTATGGGTACAAAAGGAACCATGGAAGGTAACCCACATCTCTCGGTCACGCGGTTCAGTACACCTTGGGTAAGCACATGAAAAAGGAGACCTATAACCTAAAACGAGCATAACTTTTGCATCCGTTGTCCGATTGGGACATACTTTTTTTTCTAGAAACCTCTCGACGAGGCCAACACCGACAAAAAGAGAAATTCAAAGAGTAGAATAGTATATAATTTTTTGTAAAATAAGTACTTCCCTATGGTTAAGATACTGCCCTGAATACCTCCTACTGCCAGCATGTTATATTCAATACAACATCGAACTCCATTATGGTGGAGAACTCGCCCATCGTATCATGAACCACGCCTAGACTACCGAGTTTATGCACACAAGGAACCATGGAAGGTAATTCACATCCCTCGAGCACGCGGTTCAGCACACCGTGCGTGTAAGCACATGAAAAATGAGACCTGTAACCTAAAACGAGCGTAACTTTTGCGTCCGTTGTCCGTTCGAGGCATACTTTTTTTCTACAAAGCTTGTGGCGAGGCCAATATCGGCAAAAAGAGAAATTTGAGGAGTAAAATAGTATATAATATTTTATAAAATAAATACTTCCCTATGGTTAAGGTACTGCCCCGAATACCTCCTACTGCCAGTATGTTACATTCTATACAGTGTCAAACTCCATCGTCATGGAGGACTCGCCCCCTGTATCATGAACCGCGTCTAGACTACCAAGTTTATGGGTACACAAGGAACCATGGAAGGTAACACACATCCCTCGGCCACGCGGTTCAGCACACCTTGGGTGTTAGCACACGAAAAAGGAGACCTATAACCTAAAACGAGCATAACTTTTGCATCCGTTGTCCGATTGGGGCATACTTTTTTTTTTCTAGAAAGCTCTCGGCAAGGACAACACCGACAAAAAGAGATATTCAAAGAGTAGAATAGTATATAACTTTTTACAAAATAAGTACTTCCCTATGGTTAAGATACTGTCCTGAATACCTCCTACTATCAGCATGTTACATTCAATACAACATCGAACTCCATCGTGGTGGAGGACTCGCCCATCGTATCATGAACCGTGCCTAGACTACCGAGTTTATGGGTACACAAGGAACCATGGAAGGTAACCCACATCCCTCGACCACGCGGTTCAGTACACCGTGGGTGTAAGCACATGAAAAATGAGACCTGTAACCTAAAACGAGCGTAACTTTTGCATCCGTTGTCCGATTGGGGCATACTTTTTTTTCTAGAAACCTCTCGACGAGGCCAACACCGACAAAAAGCAAATTTCAAAGAGTAGATTAGTATATAATTTTTTACAAAATAAATAATTCCCTATGGTTAAGATACTGCCCTGAATACCTCCTACTGCGAGCATGTTACATTCAATACAACATCGAACTCCATCGTGGTGGAGGACTCGCCCATCGTATCATGAACCGTGCCTAGACTACCGAGTTTATGGGTACACAAGGAACCATGGAAGGTAACCCACATCCCTCGACCACGCGGTTCAGTACACCGTGGGTGTAAGCACATGAAAAATGAGACCTATAACCTAAAACGAGCGTAACTTTTGCATCCGTTGTCCGATTGGGGCATACTTTTTTTTCTAGAAACCTCTCGACGAGGCCAACACCGACAAAAAGCAAATTTCAAAGAGTAGATTAGTATATAATTTTTTACAAAATAAATAATTCCCTATGGTTAAGATACTGCCCTGAATACCTCCTACTGCGAGCATGTTACATTCAATACAACATCGAACTCCATGATGGTGGAGGACTCGCCCATCGTATTATGAACCGCGCCTAGACTACCGAGTTTATGGGTACACAAGGAACCATGGAAGGTAACCCACATCCCTTGACCCCGCGGTTCAGCACACCGTGGGTGTAAGCACATGAAAAATGAGACCTATAACCTAAAACGAGCGTAACTTTTGCATCCGTTGTCCGTTCGGGGCATACTTTTTTTTCTTGAAAGCTTGCGGCGAGGCCAATACTGGCAAAAAGAGAAATTCAAGGAGTAGAATAGTATATAATTTTTTACAAAATCAATACTTCCCTGTGGTTAACATACTGCCCTGAATACCTTCTACTGCCAGCATGTTACATGCAATACAGTGTCGAACTCCATCGTGGTGGAGGACTTGCCCACCGTATCATGAACCGCGCCTAGACTACCGAGTTTGTGGGTACACAAGCAACCATGTAAGGCAACCCACATCCCTCGGCCATGCGGTTCAGCACACTATGTGTGTAAGCACACAAAAAATAAGACCTATAACCTAAAACGATCGTAACTTTTGCGTCCGTTGTCTCTTCAGGGCATACTTTTTTTCTAGAAACCTTGCGACGAGGCCAATACCGTCAAAAAGCAAAAATCAAAGAGTAGAATAGTATATAATTTTTTATAAAATAAATACTTCCCTATGGTTAAGATACTGCCCTGAATACCTCCAACTGCCAGCATGTTACATTCAATACAACGTCGAACTCCATCGTCATGGAGGACTCGCCCCCTGTATCATGAACCGCGTCTGGACTACCAAGTTTATGGGTACACAAGGAACCATGGAAGGTAACCCACATCCCTCGGCCATGCGGTTCAGTACCCCTTGGGTGTAAGCACATGAAAAAGGAGACCTATAACCTAAAACGAGCATAACTTTTGCATCCGTTGTCCGATTGGGGCATACTTTTTTTTCTAGAAACCTCTCGACGAGGCCAACACCGACAAAAATAGAAATTCAAAGAGTAGAATAGTATACAATTTTTTACAAAATAAGTACTTCCCTATGGTTAAGATACTGCCCTGAATACCTCCTACTGCCAGCATGTTACATTCAATACAACATCGAACTCCATCATGGTGGAGGACTCGCCCCCTGTATCATGAACCACGCCTAGACTACCGAGTTTATGGGTACACAAGGAACCATGGAAGGTAACCCACATCCCTCGACCACGCGGTTCAGCACACCATGGGTGTAAGCACATGAAAAATGAGACATGTAACCTAAAACGAGCGTAACTTTTTGGTCCGTTGTCCAATTGGGGCAGACTTTTTTTCCTGGAAAGCTCTAGGCGAGGCCAACACCGACAAAAAGAGATATTCAAAGAGTAGAATAGTATATATTTTTTTACAAAATAAGTAGTTCCCTATGGTTAAGCTACTGTCCTGAATACCTCCTACTGTCAGCATGTTACATTCAATACAACATCAAACTCCATCGTGGTGGACTCGCCCATTGTATCATGAACCGCGCCTAGACTACCGAGTTTATGGGTACACAAGGAACCATGGAAGGTAACCCACATCCCTCGACCACGCAGTTCAGCACACCGTGGGTGTAAGCACATGAAAAATGAGACCTGTAACCTAAAACAAGCGTAACTTTTGCGTCCGTTGTCCGTTCGGGGCATACTTTTTTTCTAGAAAGCTTGCGGCGAGGCCAATACCGGCAAAAAGAGAAATTCAAGGAGTAAAATAGTATATAATTTTGTACAAAATCAATACTTCCCTATGGTTAAGATACTGCCCCGAGTACCTTCTACTGCCAGCATGTTACATTCAATACAGCGTCGAACTCCATCGTGGTGGAGGACTGGCCCACTGTATCTTGAACCGCGCCTAGACAACCGAGTTTGTGGGTACACAAGCAACCATGGACAATAACCCACATCCCTTGGCCACGCGGTTCAGCACACCGTGGGTGTAAGCACATGAAAAATGAGACCTATAACATAAAACGAGCGTAACTTTTGCGTCCGTTGTCCGTTTGGGGCATACATTTTTTTCTAAAAAGCGCTCGGCGAGGCCGACACCGACAAAAAGTGAAATTCAAAGTGTAGAATAGTATATAATTTTTACAAAATAAATATTTCCCTATGGTTAAGATACTACCCCAAATACCTTCTACTGCCAGCATGTTACATTCAATACAACATCAAATTTTATTGTGGTGCAGGACTCGCCCATCGTATCATGAACCGCACCTAGACTACCGAGTTTATGGGTACACAAGGAATCATGGAAGGTAACCCACATCCCTCGGCCATGTGGTTTTGCACACCTTGGGTGTAAGCAGACGAAAAAGGAGACCTATAACCTAAAACAAGCATAACATTATCATCCGTTGTCCGATTGGGGCATACTTTTTTTTCTAGATAGCTTGCAGCGAGGCCAACTCTGACAAAAAGCAAAATTCAAAGAGTACCATAGTATATTATTTTTTACAAAATAAATACTTCCCTACGGTTAAGATACTGCCCCGAATACCTCCTACTGCCAGCATGTTACATTCAATACAGCGTCGAACTCCATCGTGGTGGAGGACTCGCCTACCGTATCATGAATCACGCCTTGACTACTGAGTTTATGGGTACACAAGGAACCATAGAAGGTAACCCACATCCCCTGGCCATGCTGTTCATCACACCGTGGGTGTAAGCACATGAAAAATGAGACCTATAACCTAAAACGAGCGTAACTTTTGCGTCCGATGTCCAATCGGGACAAAATTTTTTTCTAGAAAGCTTGCCACGAGGCCAATACCGGCAAAAAGAGAAATTCAAGGAGTAGAATAGTATATAATTTTTACAAAATAAATACTTCCCTATGGTTAATATACTGCCCCGAATACCTCCTACTGCCAGCATGTTACATTCAATACAACATCGAACTTTATCATGGTGCAGAACTCGCCCATCGTATCATGAAACATGGAAGGTAACCCAAAGAAACATGGAAGGTAACCCACATCACTTGGCCACACGGTTCAGCACACCGGGTGTGTAAGCACACGAAAAATGAGACCTGTAACCTAAAACGAGCGTAACTTTTGCGTCCGTTGTCCGTTCGAAGCATACTTTTTTTCTAGAAAGCTTATGGCGAGGCCAATACCGACAAAAAGCAAAATTCAAAGAGTAGAATAGTATGTAATTTTTTACAAAATAAAAACTTCCCTATGGTTAAGATACTGCCCCGAATATCTCCCACTGCCAGCATGTTATATTCAATACAGCGTCGAACTCCATCGTCGTGGAGGACTCACCCACCGTATCGTGATCCGCGCCTAGACTATCGAGTTTATGGGTACACAAGGAACCATGGAAGGTAACCCACATCCCTCAGCCACGCGGTTCAGCACACCGTGTGTGTAAGCACACGAAAAATGAGACCTATAACCTAAAATGAGGATAACTTTTGCATCCGTTGTCCAATTGGGGCATACATTTTTTTCTAGAAAGCGCTCGGCGAGGCCAGCACCGAAAAAAGCGAAATTCAAAGAGTAGAATAGTATATAATTTTTACAAAATAAATATATCCCTATGGTTAAGATACTACCCCAAATACCTCCCACTGCGAGCATGTTACATTCAATACAACATCGAAATTTATCGTGGTGCAGGACTCACCCACCGTATCATGATCCGCGCCTAGACTATCGAGTTTATGGGTACACAAGGAACCATGGAAGGTAACCCACATCCCTCAGCCATGCGGTTCAGCACACCGTGTGTGTAAGCACACGAAAAATGAGACCTATAACCTAAAATGAGCATAACTTTTGCATCCGTTGTCCAATTGGGGCATACATTTTTTTCTAGAAAGCGCTCGGCGAGGCCAACACCGAAAAAAGCGAAATTCAAAGAGTAGAATAGTATATAATTTTTACAAAATAAATATATCCCTATGGTTAAGATACTACCCCAAATACCTCCCACTGCGAGCATGTTACATTCAATACAACATCGAAATTTATCGTGGTGCAGGACTCACCCACCGTATCATGATCCGCGCCTAGACTATCGAGTTTATGGGTACACAAGGAACCATGGAAGGTAACCCACATCCCTCAGCCACGTGGTTCAGCACACCGTGTGTGTAAGCACACGAAAAATGAGACCTATAACCTAAAATGAGCATAACTTTTGCATCCGTTGTCCAATTGGGGCATACATTTTTTTCTAGAAAGCGCTCGGCGAGGCCAACACCGAAAAAAGCGAAATTCAAAGAGTAGAATAGTATATAATTTTTACAAAATAAATATATCCCTATGGTTAAGATACTACCCCAAATACCTCCCACTGCGAGCATGTTACATTCAATACAACATCGAAATTTATCGTGGTGCAGGACTCACCCACCGTATCATGATCCGCGCCTAGACTATCGAGTTTATGGGTACACAAGGAACCATGGAAGGTAACCCACATCCCTCAGCCACGCGGTTCAGCACACCGTGTGTGTAAGCACACGAAAAATGAGACCTATAACCTAAAATGAGCATAACTTTTGCATCCGTTGTCCAATTGGGGCATACATTTTTTTCTAGAAAGCGCTCGGCGAGGCCAACACCGAAAAAAGCGAAATTCAAAGAGTAGAATAGTATATAATTTTTACAAAATAAATATATCCCTATGGTTAAGATACTACCCCGAATACCTCCCACTGCGAGCATGTTACATTCAATACAACATCGAAATTTATCGTGGTGCAGGACTCGCCCATCATATCATGATCCGCGCCTAGACTATCGAGTTTATGGATACACAAGGAACCATGGAAGGTAACCCACATCCCTCGGCCATGCGGTTCAGCACACCTTGGGTGTAAGCACACGAAAAAGGAGACCTATAACCTAAAACGAGCATGACTTTTGCATCCATTGTCCGATTAGGGCATACTTTTTTTTCTAGAAAGCTCTTGGTGAGGCCAACATCGACAAAAAGCAAATTTCAAAGAGTAGAATAGTATATAATTTTTTACAAAATAAATACTTCCCTATGGTTAAGATACTGCCCTGAATACCTCCTACTGCCAGTATGTTGCATTCAATACAACATCGAACTCCATCGTGGTGGAGGACTCGCCAATCGTATCATGAACCGCGCTTAGACTACCGAGTTTATGGGTACACAAGGAACCATGGATGGTAACCCACATCCCTCAGCCACGCGGTTCAGCACACCGTGTTTGTAAGCTCACGAAAAAGGAGACCTATAACCTAAAATGAGCGTAACTTTTGCGTCCGTTGTCTGTTCGGGGCATACTTTTTTTCTAGAAAGCTTGCGGTGAGGCCAATATCGACAAAAAGCAAATTTCAAAGAGTAGAATAGTATATAATTTTTTATAAAATAAATACTTCCCTATGGTTAAGATACTGCCCTGAATACCTCCTACTGCCAGCATGTTACATTCAATACAACGTCGAACTCCATCGTGGTGGAGGACTCGCCCACCGTATCATGAACCGCGCCTAGACTACCGAGTTTGTCGGTACACTAGGAACCATGGAAGGTAACGCACATCCCTCGGCCACGCGGTTCAGCACACCGTGTGTGTAAGCACAAGAAAAATGAGACCTGTAAACCTAAAATGAGCATTACTTTTGTGTCCGTTGTCCGTTCGGGGCATACTTTTTTTTCTAGAAAGCTTGCGGTGAGGCCAATACCGACAAAAAGCGAAATTCAAAGAGTAGAATAGTATATAATTTTTTATAAAATAAATACTTCTCTATGGTTAAGATACTGCCCCGAATACCTCCTACTGCCAGCATGTGACATTCAATACAGTGTCGAACTCCATCATCGTGGAGGACTCACCCCCCGTATCATGAACTGCGTCTAGACTACCGAGTTTATGGGTACACAAGGAACCATGGAAGGTAACCCACATCCCTCGGCCACGCGGTTCAGCACACCTTGGGTGTAAGCACATGAAAAAGGAGACCTATAACCTAAAACGAGCATAACTTTTGCATCCGTTGTCCGATTGGGGCATACTTTTTTTTCAAGAAAGCTCTCGGCAAGGCCAACACCGACAAAAAGCAAAATTCAAAGAGAAGAATAGTATATAATTTTTTACAAAATAAATACTTCCCTATGGTTAAGATACTGTCCTGAAGACCCCCTACTGCTAGCATGTTACATTCAATACAACGTTGAGCTCCATCGTGGTGGAAGACTCGCCCATCGTATCATGAACCGTGCCTAGACTACCGGGTTTATGGGTAGACAAGGAACCATGGAAGGTAACCCACATCCCTTCGCCATGCGGTTCAGCACACCGTGTGTGTAAGCACACGAAAAATGAGACCTGTAACCTAAAAGGAGCATAACTTTTGCGTCCGTTGTCCATTAGGGGCATAATTTTGTTTCTAGAAAGCTGGCGGCGAGGCCAATACCGACAAAAAGCGAATTTCAAAGAGTAGAATAGAATATAATTTTTTATAAAATAAATACTTCCCTATGGTTAAGATACGGCCCCGAATACCTCCTTACTTCTAGCATGTTACATTCAATGCAACGTCCAACTCCATCGTCATGGAGGACTCACCGACCGTATCATGAACCACGCCTAGACTACCGAGTTTATGGGTACACAAGGAACCATGGAAGGTAACCCACATTCCTCGGCCATGCGGTTCAGCACACCGTGTGTGTAAGCACACGAAAAATGAGACCCGTAACCTAAAACGAGCTTAACTTTTGCGTCTGTTGTCCATTCGGGGCATCCTTTTTTTTTCTAGAAAGCTTGTGGTGAGGCCAATACCGACAAAAAGTAAAATTCAAAGAGTAGAATAGTATATAATTTTTTATAAAATAAATACTTCCCTATAGTTAAGATACTACCCTAAATACCTCCTACTGTCAGCATGTTACATTCAATACAGCGTCGAAACCCATCGTCGTGGAGGACTCACCCACCGTATCATGAACCGCGCCTAAACTACCGAGTTTATGGGTACACAAGAAACCATGGAAGGTAACCCACATCCCTCGGACACGCGGTTCAGCACACTATGTGCGTAAGCCAATGAAAAGTGGGACCTGTAACCTAAAACGACCGTGTCTTTTGCGTCCGTTGTCCGTTCGGGGCATACTTTTTTTTCTAGAAAGCTTGCAGCAAGACCAATACCGAAAAAAAGCAAAATTCAAAGAGTAGAAGAGTATATAATTTTTTATAGAATAAATACTTCCCTATGGTTAAGATATTGCCCCGAATATCTCCCACTGCCAGCATGTTACATCCAATACAGCGTCGAACTCCATTGTCATGGAGGACTCACCCACCGTATCATCAACCGCGCCTAGACTATCGAGTTTATGGGTACACAAGGAACCATGGAAGGTAACCCACATCCCTCGGCCACGCGGATCAGCACACCTTGGGTGTAAGCACATGAAAAAGGAGACCTATAACCTAAAACGAGCATAACTTTTGCATCCGTTGTCCGATTGGGGCATACTTTTTTTTCTAGAAAGCTCTCGGCAAGGCCAACACCGACAAAAAGCAAAATTCAAAGAGAAGAATAGTATATAATTTTTTACAAAATAAATACTTCCCTATGGTTAAGATACTGTCCTGAATACCCCCTACTCCCAGCATGTTACATTCAATACAACGTTGAGCTCCATCGTGGTGGAAGGCTCGCCCATCGTATCATGAACCGTGCCTAGACTACCGGATTTATGGGTAGACAAGGAACCATGGAAGGTAACCCACATCCCTTCGCCATGCGGTTCAGCACACCGTGTGTGTAAGCACACGAAAAATGAGACCTGTAACCTAAAAGGAGCGTAACTTTTGCGTCCGTTGTCCATTCGGGGCATAATTTTTTTCTAGAAAGCTGGCGGCGAGGCCAATACCGACAAAAAGCGAATTTCAAAGAGTAGAATAGAATATAATTTTTCATAAAATAAATACTTCCCTATGGTTAAGATATTGCCCCGAATATCTCCCACTGCCAGCATGTTACATTCAATACAGCGTCGAACTCCATTGTCATGGAGGACTCACCCACCGTATCATGAACCGCGCCTAGACTACCGAGTTTATGGGTACACAAGGAACCATGAAAGGTAACCCACATCCCTCGGCCACGTGGTTCAGCACACCTTGGGTGTAAGCACGTGAAAAAGGAGACATATAACCTAAAATGAGCAAAACTTTTGCATCCATTGTCCGATTGGGGCTTACTTTTTTTTCTAGAAAGGTCTCGGCGAGGCCGACACCGATAAAAAGCAAAATTGAAAGGGTAGAATAGTATATAATTTTTACAAAATAATTACTTCCCTATGGTTAAGATACTGCCCCGAATACCTCCTACTGCCAGCATGTTACATTCAATACAACATCGAACTTTATCATGGTGCAGGACTCGCCCACCGTATCATGAACTGCGCCTAGACTACCGAGTTTATGGGTACACAAGGAACCATGGAAGGTAACCCACATCCCTCGGCCACGCGGTTCAGCACACCGTGTGTGTTAGCACACAAAAAAGGAGACCTATAACCTAAAACAAGCATAACTTTTGCATCCGTTGTCCGATCGGGGCACACTTTGTTTTCTAGAAAGCTTGCGGTGAGGCCAACACCAACAAAAAGCAAAATTCAAAGAGTAGAATAGTATATAATTTTTTACAAAATAAATACTTCCCTATGGTTAAGATACTGCCCCGAATACCTCCTACTGCCAGCATGTTACATTCAATACAATGTCGAACTCCATCGTGGTGGAGGACTCGCCCATCGTATCATATACCGCGCCTAGACTACCGAGTATATGAGTACACAAGGAACCATGGAAGGTAACCCACATCCCTAAGCCACGCGGTTCAGCACACCGTGTGTGTAAGCACACAAAAAATGAGACCTATAACCTAAAACTAGCATAACTTTTGTGTCCGTTGTCCGTTCGGGGCATACTTTTTTTTCTAGAAAGCTTGCGGTGAGGCCAATATCGACAAAAAGCGCAATTCAAAGAGTAGAATAGTATATAATTTTTTATAAAATAAATACTTCCCTATGGTTAAGATACTGCCCCAAATACCTCCTACTGCCAGCATGTTACATTCAATACAATGTCAAACTCCATCGTCGTGGAGGACTCGCCCCCCGTATCATGAACCGCGCCTAGACTATCGAGCTTATGGGTACACAAGGAACCATGGAAGGTAACCCACATCCCTCAGCCACGCGGTTCAGCACACCTTGGGTGTAAGCACACGAAAAAGGAGACCTATAACCTAAAATGAGCATAACTTTTACATCCGTTGTCCAATTGGGGCATACTTTTTTTTCTAGAAAGCTCTCGGCGAGGCCAACACCGACAAAAAGCGAAATTCAAAGAGTAGAATAGTATATAATTTTTACAAAATAAATACATCCCTATGGTTATGATACTGTCCCGAATACCTCCCACTGCCAGCATGTTACGTTCAATACAACATCGAACTTTATCGTGGTGCAGGACTCGCCCATCGTATCATAAACCGCGCCTAGACTACCGAGTTTTTGGATACACAAGGAACCATGGAAGGTAACCCACGTCCAATGGCCACGCGGTTCAGCACACCTTGCGTGCAAGCACACGAAAAAGGAGACATATAACCTAAAACAAGCATAACTTTTGCATCTGTTATCCAATCGGGGCATACTTTTTTTTCTAGAAAGCTTGCAGCGAGGCCAACACTGACAAAAAGAAAAATTCAAAGAGTACAATAGTACATAATTTTTTACAAAATAAATACTTCTCTATGGTTAAGATACGGCCCCGAATACCTCCTACTGCCAGCATGTTACATTCAATACAACGTCAAACTCCATCGTGGTGGAGGACTCGCCCACCGTATCATGAACCGCGCTTAGACTACCGAGTTTATGGGTACACAAGGAACCATAGAAGGTAACCCAAATCCCTTGGCCACGCAGTTCAGCAAACCGTGGGTGAAAGCACATGAAAAATGAGACCTATTACCTAAAATGAGCGTAACTTTTGCGTCTGTTGTCCGTTCGGGGAATACTTTTTTTCTAGAAAGCTTGTGACGAGGCCAATACCGATAAAAAGTGAAATTCGATGAGTAGAATAGTATATAATTTTTTACAAAATAAATACTTCCCTATGGTTAAGATAATGCCCCGAATACCTCGTACTGCCAGCATGTTACTTTCAATACAGCATCGAACTCCGTCGTGGGGTAGGACTCGCCCACTGTATCATGAATCGCGCCTAGACTACCGAGTTTATGGGTACACAAGGAACCATGGAAGGTAACCCATATCCCTCGGCCACGCGGCTCAGCACACTGTGGGTGTAAGCACACGAAAAATAAGACCTATAACCTAAAACGAGTGTAACTTTTGCGTCTGTTGTCCGTTTGGGGCATACTATTTTTCTAGAAAGCTTGTGGCGAGGCCAATACCGACAAAAAGCAAAATTGAAAGAGTAGAACAGTATATAATTTTTTACAAAATAAATACTTCCCTATGGTTAAGATACTGCCCCAAGTACCTCCTACTGCCAGCATGCTACATTCAATACTGCATTGAACTCCATCATCGTGGAGGACTCGCCCACCGTATCATGAACCACGCCTAGACTATCGAGTTTATGGGTACACAAGGAACCATGGAAGGTAACCCATATCCCTCAGACACGCGGTTCAGCACACCGTGTGTGTAAGTACACGAAAATGGAGACCTATAACCTAAAACGAGCATACATTTGCATCCATTGTCTGATCGGGGCATACTTTTTTTTCTAGAAAGCTTGCGGTGAGGCCAACACTGACAAAAAGCAAAATTCAAAGAGTAGAATAGTATATAATTTTTTACAAAATACATAGTTCCCTATGGTTTAGATACTGCCCCAAATACCTCCTACTGGCAGCATGTTACATTCAATACAACATCAAAATCCATCGTGGTGGAGGACTCGCCCACCGTATCATGAACCGTGCTTAGACTACCGAGTTTATGGGTACACAAGGAACCGTAGAAGGTAACCCACATCCCTTGGCCACGCGATTCAGCACACCGTGGGTGTAAGCACATGAAAAATGAGACCTATAACCTAAAACGAGCGTAACTTTTGCGTCTATTGTCCGTTCGGGGCATACTTTTTTTCTAGAAAGCTTGCGGGGAGGCCAATACTGATTAAAAGTGAAATTCAAAGAGTAGAATAGTATATAATTTTTTACAAAATACATACTTCCCTATGGTTAAGATACTGCCCCGAATACCTCCTACTGGCAGCATGTTATATTCAATACAACATCAAAATCCATCATGGTGGATGACTCGCCCACCGTATCATGATCCGTGCTTAGACTACCGAGTTTATGGGTACACAAGGAACCATAGAAGGTAACCCATATCCCTTGGCCACGCGGTTCAGCACACCGTGGGTGTAAGCTCATGAAAAATGAGACCTATAACCTAAAAAGAGCGTAACTTTTGCGTCCGTTATCCGTTCGGGGCATACTTTTTTTTCTAGAAAGCTTGCGGCGAGGCCAATACCGAAAAAAGTGAAATTCAAATAGTAGAAGAGTATATAATTTTGTATAGAATAAATACTTCCCTATGGTTAAGACATTGCCCCGAATATCTCCCACTGCCAGCATGTTACATTCAATACAGCATCGAAATCCATTGTCATGGAGGACTCACCCACCGTATCATGAACCACGCCTAGACTACCGAGTTTATGGGTACACAAGGAACCATGGAAGGTAACCCACATCCCTCGGCCACGCGGTTCTGCACACCGTGGTAGTAAGCACATGAAAAAGGAGACCTATAACCTAAAACAAGCATAACTTTTGCATCCGTTGTCCGATCGGGGCACACTTTTTTTTCTAGAAAGCTTGCGGTGAGGCCAACACCAACAAAAAGCGAAATTCAAAGAGTAGAATAGTATATAATTTTTTACAAAATAAATTCTTCCCTATGGTTAAGATACTGCCCCGAATACCTCCTACTGCCAGCATGTTACATTCAATACAACGTCGAAATCCATCGTGGTGGAGGACTCGCCCATCGTATCATGTACCGCGCCTAGACTACCGAGTTTATGAGTACACAAGGAACCATGGAAGGTAACCCACATCCCTCAGCCACGCGGTTCAGCACACCGTGTGTGTAACCACATGAAAAATGAGACCTATAACCTAAAACTAGCATAACTTTTGCGTCCGTTGTCCGTTCGGGGCATACATTTTTTCTAGAAAGCTTGCGGTGAGGCCAATACCGAAAAAGTGCAATTCAAAGAGTAGAATAGTATATAATTTTTTATAAAATAAATACTTCCCTATGGTTAAGATACTGCCCCAAATACCTCCTACTGCCAGCATGTTACATTCAATACAGTGTCAAACTCCATCGTCGTGGAGGACTCGCCCCTGTATCATCAACCGCGCCTAGACTACCGAGTTTATGGGTACACAAGGAACCATGGAAGGTAACCCACATCCTTCAGCCACGTGGTTCAGCACACCTTGGGTGTAAGCACACGAAAAAGGAGACCTACAACCTAAAATGAGCATAACTTTTGTATCCGTTGTCCAATTGGGGCATACTTTTTTTTCTAGAAAGCTCTCGGCGAGGCCAACACCGACAAAAAGCGAAATTCAAAGTGTAGAATAGTATATAATTTTTACAAAATAAATACATCCCTATAGTTAAGATACTGCCCCGAATACCTCCCACTGCCAGCATGTTACATTCAATACAACATCGAACTTTATCGTGGTGCCGGACTCGCCCATCGTATCATGAACCGCGCCTAGACTACCGAGTTTATGGATACACAAGGAACCATGGAAGGTAACCCACATCCCTCAGACACACGGTTCAGCACACCGTGTGTGTAAGCACACGAAAAATGAGACCTATAACCTAAAATGGGCCTAACTTTTATGTCCATTGTCCGTTCAGGGCATACCTTTTTTCTAGAAAGCTTGTTGCGAGGCCAATACCGACAAAAAGCAAAATTCAAAGAGTAGAATAGTATATAATTTTGTATAAAATAAATACTTCCCTATGGTTAAGAAACTGCCCCGAATACCTCCTACTACCGGCATGTTACATTCAATATAGCGTCGAACTCCATTGTCGTGGAGGACTCACCCACCGTATCATGAACCTTGCCTAGACTACCGAGTTTATGGCTACACAAGGCCACACCTTGTGTGTAAACACACGAAAAAGGAGACATATAACTTAAAACAAGCATAACTTTTGCATCCGTTATCCGATCGGGGCATACTTTTTTTTCTAGAAAGCTTGCGGCGAGGCCAATACCGACAAAAAGTGAAATTCAAAGAGTAGAAGAGTATATAATTTTTTACAAAATAAATTCTTCCCTATGGTTAAGATACTGCCCCGAATACCTCCTACTGCCAGCATGTTACATTCAACACAACGTCAAACTCCATCGTGGTGGAGGACTCGCCCATCGTATCATGTACCGCGCCTAGACTACCGAGTTTATGAGTACACAAGGAACCATGGAAGGTAACCCACATCCCTCAACCACGCGGTTCAGCACACCGTGTGTGTAACCACATGAAAAATGAGACCTATAACCTAAAACTAGCATAACTTTTGCGTTCGTTGTCCGTTCGGGGCATACATTTTTTCTAGAAAGCTTGCGGTGAGGCCAATACCGAAAAAAGCGCAATTCAAAGAGTAGAATAGTATATAATTTTTTATAAAATAAATACTTCCCTATGATTAAGATACTGCCCCAAATACCTCCTACTGCCAGCATGTTAAATTCAATACAGTGTCAAACTCCATCGTCGTGGAGGACTCGCCCCCGTATCATGAACCGCGCCTAGACTACCGAGTTTATAGGTACACAAGGAACCATGGAAGGTAACCCACATCCCTCAGCCACGTGGTTCAGCACACCTTGGGTGTAAGCACACGAAAAAGGAGACCTATAACCTAAAATGAGCATAACTTTTGCATCCGCTGTCCAATTGGGGCATACTTTTTTTTCTAGAAAGCTCTCGGCGAGGCCAACACCGACAAAAAGCGAAATTCAAAGAGTAGAATAGTATATAATTTTTACAAAATAAATACATACCTATGGTTAAGATACTGCCCCGAATACCTCCCACTGCCAGCATGTTACATTCAATACAACATCGAACTTTATCGTGGTGCAGGACTCGCCCATCGTATCATGAACCGCGCCTAGACTACCGAGTTTATGGATACACAAGGAACCATGGAAGGTAACCCACATCCCTCAGACACACGGTTCAGCACACACATGTGTGTAAGCACACGAAAAATGAGACCTATAACCTAAAATGGGCCTAACTTTTACGTCCATTGTCCGTTCAGGGCATACCTTTTTTCTAGAAAGCTTGTGGCGAGGCCAATACCGACAAAAAGCAAAATTCAAAGAGTAGAATAGTATATAATTTTGTATAAAATAAATACTTCCCTATGGTTAAGATACTGCCCCGAATACGTCCTACTACCGACATGTTACATTCAATACAGCGTCGAACTCCATTGTCGTGGAGGACTCACCCACCGTATCATGAACCTTGCCTAGACTACCGAGTTTATGGCTACACAAGGCCACACCTTGTGTGTAAGCACACGAAAAAGGAGACATATAACCTAAAACAAGCATAACTTTTGCATCCGTTATCCGATCGGGGCATACTTTTTTTTCTAGAAAGCTTGGGGCGAGGCCAACACTGACAAAAAGAAAAATTCAAAGAGTACAATAGTATATAATTTTTTAAAAAATAAATACTTCCATACGGTTAAGATACTGCCCCTAATACCTCCTACTGCCAGCATGTTACATTCAATACAACGTCGAACTCCATCGTGGTGGAGGACTCGCCCACCGTATCATGATCCGCGCTTAGACTACCGAGTTTATGGGTACACTAGGAACCATAGAAGGTAACCCATATCCCTTGGCCATGCGGTTCAGCACACCGTGGGTGTAAGCTCATGAAAAATGAGACCTATAACCTAAAACGAGCGTAACTTTTGCGTCCGTTATCCGTTTGGGGCATACTTTTTTTTCTAGAAAGCTTGCGGCGAGGCCAATACCGACAAAAAGTGAAATTCAAAGAGTAGAAGAGTATATAATTTTGTATAGAATAAATACTTCCCTATGGTTAAGACATTGCCCCGAATATCTCCCACTGCCAGCATGTTACATTCAATACAGCGTCGAACTCCATTGTCATGGAGGACTCACCCACCGTATCAAGAACCGCGCCTAGACTATCGAGTTTATGGGTACACAAGGAACCATGGAAGGTAACCCACATCCCTTGGCCACGCGGTTCTGCACACCGTGGTAGTAAGCACATGAAAAAGGAGACCTATAATCTAAAACAAGCATAACTTTTGCATCCGTTGTCCGATCGGGGCACACTTTTTTTCTAGAAAGCTTGCGGTGAGGCCAACAACAATAAAAAGTGAAATTCAAAGAGTAGAATAGTATATAATTTTTTACAAAATAAATTCTTCCCTATGGTTAAGATACTGCCCCGAATACCTCCTACTGCCAGCATGTTACATTCAATACAACGTCGAACTCCATCGTGGTGGAGGACTCGCCCATCGTATCATGTACCGCGCCTAGACTACCGAGTTTATGAGTACACAAGGAACCATGGAAGGTAACCCACATCCCTCAGCCACGCGGTTCAGCACACCGTGTGTGTAAGCACACGACAAATGAGACCTATAACCTAAAACTAGCATAACTTTTGCGTCCGTTGTCCGTTCGGGGCATACTTTTTTTATAGAAAGCTTGCGGTGAGGCCAATACCAACAAAAAGCGCAATTCAAAGACTAGAATAGTATATAATTTTTTATAAAATAAATACTTCCCTATGGTTAAGATACTGCCCCAAATACCTCCTACTGCCAGCATGTTACATTCAATACAGTGTCAAACTCCATCGTCGTGGAGGACTCGCCCCCCGTATCATGAACCGCGCCTAGACTACCGAGTTTATGGATACACAAGGAACCATGGAAGGTAACCCACATCCCTCAGACACACGGTTCAGCACACCGTGTGTGTAAGCACACGAAAAATGAGACCTATAACCTAAAATGGGCCTAACTTTTACGTCCATTGTCCGTTCAGGGCATACCTTTTTTCTAGAAAGCTTGTGGCGAGGCCAATACCGACAAAAAGCAAAATTCAAAGAGTAGAATAGTATATAATTTTGTATAAAATAAATACTTCCCTATGGTTAAGATACTGCCCCGAATACCTCCTACTACCGGCATGTTACATTCAATACAGCGTCGAACTCCATTGTCGTGGAGGACTCACCCACCGTATCATGAACCTTGCCTAGACTACCGAGTTTATGGCTACACAAGGCCACACCTTGTGTGTAAGCACACGAAAAAGGAGACATATAACCTAAAACAAGCATAACTTTTGCATCCGTTATCCGATCGGGGCATACTTTTTTTTCTAGAAAGCTTGGGGCGAGGCCAACACTGACAAAAAGAAAAATTCAAAGAGTACAATAGTATATAATTTTTTAAAAAATAAATACTTCCATACGGTTAAGATACTGCCCCTAATACCTCCTACTGCCAGCATGTTACATTCAATACAACGTCGAACTCCATCGTGGTGGAGGACTCGCCCACCGTATCATGATCCGCGCTTAGACTACCGAGTTTATGGGTACACTAGGAACCATAGAAGGTAACCCATATCCCTTGGCCATGCGGTTCAGCACACCGTGGGTGTAAGCTCATGAAAAATGAGACCTATAACCTAAAACGAGCGTAACTTTTGCGTCCGTTATCCGTTTGGGGCATACTTTTTTTTCTAGAAAGCTTGCGGCGAGGCCAATACCGACAAAAAGTGAAATTCAAAGAGTAGAAGAGTATATAATTTTGTATAGAATAAATACTTCCCTATGGTTAAGACATTGCCCCGAATATCTCCCACTGCCAGCATGTTACATTCAATACAGCGTCGAACTCCATTGTCATGGAGGACTCACCCACCGTATCAAGAACCGCGCCTAGACTATCGAGTTTATGGGTACACAAGGAACCATGGAAGGTAACCCACATCCCTTGGCCACGCGGTTCTGCACACCGTGGTAGTAAGCACATGAAAAAGGAGACCTATAATCTAAAACAAGCATAACTTTTGCATCCGTTGTCCGATCGGGGCACACTTTTTTTCTAGAAAGCTTGCGGTGAGGCCAACAACAATAAAAAGTGAAATTCAAAGAGTAGAATAGTATATAATTTTTTACAAAATAAATTCTTCCCTATGGTTAAGATACTGCCCCGAATACCTCCTACTGCCAGCATGTTACATTCAATACAACGTCGAACTCCATCGTGGTGGAGGACTCGCCCATCGTATCATGTACCGCGCCTAGACTACCGAGTTTATGAGTACACAAGGAACCATGGAAGGTAACCCACATCCCTCAGCCACGCGGTTCAGCACACCGTGTGTGTAAGCACACGACAAATGAGACCTATAACCTAAAACTAGCATAACTTTTGCGTCCGTTGTCCGTTCGGGGCATACTTTTTTTATAGAAAGCTTGCGGTGAGGCCAATACCAACAAAAAGCGCAATTCAAAGACTAGAATAGTATATAATTTTTTATAAAATAAATACTTCCCTATGGTTAAGATACTGCCCCAAATACCTCCTACTGCCAGCATGTTACATTCAATACAGTGTCAAACTCCATCGTCGTGGAGGACTCGCCCCCCGTATCATGAACCGCGCCTAGACTACCGAGTTTATGGATACACAAGGAACCATGGAAGGTAACCCACATCCCTCAGACACACGGTTCAGCACACCGTGTGTGTAAGCACACGAAAAATGAGACCTATAACCTAAAATGGGCCTAACTTTTACGTCCATTGTCCGTTCAGGGCATACCTTTTTTCTAGAAAGCTTGTGGCGAGGCCAATACCGACAAAAAGCAAAATTCAAAGAGTAGAATAGTATATAATTTTGTATAAAATAAATACTTCCCTATGGTTAAGATACTGCCCCGAATACCTCCTACTACCGGCATGTTACATTCAATACAGCGTCGAACTCCATTGTCGTGGAGGACTCACCCACCGTATCATGAACCTTGCCTAGACTACCGAGTTTATGGCTACACAAGGCCACACCTTGTGTGTAAGCACACGAAAAAGGAGACATATAACCTAAAACAAGCATAACTTTTGCATCCGTTATCCGATCGGGGCATACTTTTTTTTCTAGAAAGCTTGGGGCGAGGCCAACACTGACAAAAAGAAAAATTCAAAGAGTACAATAGTATATAATTTTTTAAAAAATAAATACTTCCATACGGTTAAGATACTGCCCCTAATACCTCCTACTGCCAGCATGTTACATTCAATACAGCGTCGAACTCCATCGTGGTGGAGGACTCGCCCACCGTATCATGATCCGCGCTTAGACTACCGAGTTTATGGGTACACAAGGAACCATAGAAGGTAACCCATATCCCTTGGCCACGCGGTTCAGCACACCGTGGGTGTAAGCTCATGAAAAATGAGACCTATAACCTAAAACGAGCATAACTTTTGCGTCCGTTATCCGTTCGGGGCATACTTTTTTTTCTAGAAAGCTTGCGGCGAGGCCAATACCGACAAAAAAGTGAAATTCAAAGAGTAGAAGAGTATATAATTTGTATAGAATAAATACTTCCCTATGGTTAAGACATTGCCCCCGAATATCTCCCACTGCCAGCATGTTACATTCAATACAGCGTCGAACTCCATTGTCATGGAGGACTCACCCACCGCATCAAGAACCGCGCCTAGACTATCGAGTTTATGGTACACAAGGAACCATGGAAGTAACCCACATCCCTTGGCCACGCGGGTCTGCACACCGTGGTAGTAAGCCATGAAAAAGGAGACCTAATAACCTAAAACAAGCATAACTTTGCATCCGTTGTCCGATTGGGGCATACTTTTTTTCTATAAAGCTTGCGGGCCCAACA